>JANHGB010017564.1:0-33878 GCA_026283785.1 Coracopsis vasa | reverse complement strand
ACAGGGTGGACTGATCTATCACCCTACTACTGGGAAGAACCATCACACTGCCTGAGAGATAAGCAGTGTAAGCACACTGAGAGAAGGGAAACCATCCATGTCCCCTGTGGCTGCTCCCTAATCTTGGCTACCATATAATGCCTTGGGAAAGGCAGGACCAGGGAGCAGAAAACTTAAACATAAGAAAACTAGGTGCTTTCAGGCTGTGGCAGCAATGGAGCATTTTGATACTCTGAGTTCTGGGTACAGACAACTAAAATGGCAGCCGAGCTCCCAAGAATAAATTCCTTTGTGTGTCTAGCTGTGAAGCAAAAAGGGTGTAACTTATCACCAAAAAAGAGAATAAAAGCCATGGGTTTAAAAAAACAACACTGTTTTTAAAAAATTCAGTTCCAACTATAATTCAGGTTTTGTATACAAATAAAAATATGGTTTTAACACATTTCCTGTCATATGCTTATTCATATAGTGTCAAAGGGAGCAGAAGACTAAGTGGATATTAAGTTTCTCCATAAATATAAATTGCCAGAACATGAACTAATGTAGAACTGGGTTTTGATGAAAGGACATGTAAGGTTAATTTACCATGCAAGACTCGTGCCTCCTTGAATAAAACAATCAAATCCTACTTGCACACTTAACTAAGATACTCTCTGGCCACATGAAAAGGCACTGAAAGTTTCTCTCTGAACATGTGATTAGAGGAAAACATTGGAGGTCCAGTTATCACACGTGTCTGCTAAACTGACTGTATAATACAAAGATACACAGGGAATATTTGCTTATAAAAGGCAAGTAAGCATGGATGCTACTGATAAGACTACCTATTGCTCCTTTCATACAATGCAAGCATGTAGGGAAGGAGTCTTCTGTGTATTTAAAGCATTAGTAATCACAGAATCATAAAATGGTGAGGTTTGGAAGGGACCTTAAAGATCTTCAAGTTACCTACCATGGGCAGGGACACCTTCCACTAGACCAGGTTCCTCAAGGCTCTGTCCAACCTAGCATTGAACACTGCCAGGGCTGGAGCATTCACAGCTTCCTTAGGCAACCAGTGCCAGCATCTCATCAGTCTCCTACATTTTATTGAGTAACGGTTTTTATTAGGAAAAAAAAATCAAAACAAAACAAAACCAAAAAAAACAAACAGCAAACCGAAAAAACCCACCCAAAACAAGCTCATTGATTCAAAAGCAAACATATTATAAAAAACTTCTCAAAGTTTCTGTTGTAATAGTCAAATGGTCAGTGAGGAAAAAAAAAGCTAATAACCTCCCATATTATTTCCATGTAGCATTGCCCTTCTTCTATAGTCTCCCAATGCTAGTCATGAATCTTAATTAATTTTAGTTACTGACACTTTGAAGGATAGTTTAACACTCTGTATCCCCAATTTCCTCACCATGTTATTATTTCTTCCAATCATCCTTTAATTTCGAGGTGCCCTTAGGACTACTTAATAATTAAAAAGATTTAACAGATACAAACATTGTGTTCCTTTCCAATCAGACAAAACCAATTTAAAAGTTACAAACTTTCTTTTGCGTGCAACTTTCCTGCTTCTTCACAGCACCTTAGATGGAATGTTGCAGGGGAGAGATCTGTCACTGCTGTCTAGGAATCTCACACTCAAGAAACCCAAATTCCCAAAATGTGAACAATTTCAGTCAACTGGTAGAAATATCAAGAGACAGGGGAAGAAATTAATTTCTCCTGCCTCAGTCTGAATCCTCATGGTTACATATTCATGCTGTTCCTCAGAACAGCAGGAAGATGGAGGAATGCCAGGGATGCAAGGACAGGCAAGTCCCTTAAGCATCAGGGCAGAATTAGGGCAATGTTGTTAACTCTCCAGAGGATGTATATGCTGTCTTAGCTATAGCCCATTTGAAGTTATTTTCTTTTCCTTCTCATCCTCCAAAAAATTAGACAAAGTGATTTTTCACTGTCATATGTGTATAGTTTTTCTTGTGTCACAAAACGGAGAGTGTGAATGTGTAGCCTACACATCCTAGAAAGAAATGTGGTCAGACATGAAATAATACAGTTTGAAAATGCAGCTGCAATACCTTACCGCAACTTTGATTCCCCTATGTGCCTGGTTTTCCAGCCAGACTGCCTGTTCTGTGATTCACGTCTCCCAGAATAGCTGCTGATCTGCAGGAGAGATATAGTTGAACTGCGAGTGTAAATGCAGGGAGAAACAAAAGAGTACATGATGCAGCAAAATTAAATCCCACAAGATCCCAGGCCAGTGCATCCAACGCTAATATTTCATGTTTTCATCTAAAATAGTTTAGCTTTGGGACATTTCTTATTAAACAATAACAGATTTCTGAGCTAATGCTTTTCATTATATGCATCCTTTCATTTAACTTTGTTTTTTCTCTTTACAAAACCACACTTTAACGAAAAATGTTCCAGCACCCTTAGTTTGTCCCTCTGTAGGGAATCCATGGCCACCTTTCCACCTTTGCATGACTGAATGCTGCTTGGATATAATGGGGAAATCAGGACTAGAAAATATTTATTTTTTTTCCTCTGAAAGTCTCTGTGCAAACTACATGTATTATTACAGCCATCTGCTCCTAGTGTGTGCTCAGTAGTAGAATCTGTTTGCTTTACTGACTGAAATACACTTTTATTACCTTTACTACTTCTTTTTAACACTGCAGAGTGCATTATGTAGCAGAGGAGTGGTATGTTTTTAATCCATCTTGCACACCACAAACAGAATTGCTAAGGCCTGGATAAGTGTGTTATCGTTAGTAAACTGTGAATATGAAAGGATATGTCTTGGTTTTTATCTTCTCATGTGATGTGTGTAAGGCTGGCTAATAGAAGAAAAAGAATTGTTTTATCTAGAAATTGAGCAAATGAGGTTTCTCATTACTGGAAATTATCACTAAATCCCCATAAGACCATTTTTGCAGAGTCATTTTCTTAGAGCTGAACATTAAAAGGCGCCAGGGACTGAGCAGTATGTTACTAACAGAAAATTTTTCAGTTTTGAATTCAGACTCAAGGGCTCGATTTTGAGGTGTTTGCAGGAGTTTCCACATATGGGGTCTGCTCAGCATTAAGTCTGCTTTATTATTCTCAGGCAATAAACACCGTTTGTTTGGGTTTTTTGTTAAAAACTCTTTTTTTTCTACTGAAGAAGTGACAGAAGTTTTTATATAGCTTGCTTTAACTTCTGTTCAGGAACAGAAAGACATAAATGTGACAATAGTAGTGTTAACCACCAGCTTGGCCTGAAACTTGACAGAACTAAATGAATATTTGTCACTTTCACCTGATGTGTAGCTGAATATCTGTATCAAAATTAATGCAGAAAATTGCATGCTTACTCAAGCAGGAATAAAACAACAAAACTAACATTCTTTGTTACTGCATTTTAAAGAAACATAAAGTTACAATGGGTCAGCACATTGATACTTCCATCTTCCATCTGGCAGAGCAAGTTGATCAATGGGCAACAAAGGTATCATCACCAAGAAAAAGCTAATAAATCATTTTTCAAACAAAACCATTAATTATTCATACTAACAAATACACATATCCACATAAAGCTGTATAAAATCAGCTCATAAAACATGTAGCCTCAATGCTACTGGTGAATTTTGCTTTGAACAGTTTGCTTTGCCTCAACTTACATTCACATTATTTCCACATTAAAAATATCATTTGGATGACAGTGACTTTACAAATACCTCAGCAAAATTATTTAATTCAGAACATCCCAGCCTCTCAGGAGCCTATCAGTTCTCCCTTGTCATTTGAGTATATTTCAGTCCAAAGCATTTTTGGCCATGCTATGCAATTAAAATCCAAGTGCTTCCCTGCATCAAAAAATAGATCATTTCTACTCACATTTCCTCTTTTCTTTTTTTTCTTTTTCTTGCTAACAACAAAATTGTCAATCAGCTGGTCTGTTCAGGAGCCCTGTTTTTTTCTAGGTACATCCTTCCAATTACAAAAGCTTTGATATGGTCAAAGATGTAGAACAGGATCCAAATTTGATTGATTGCCATAAGAGAGAACAGTCGTGTCAACTGTAATGACCTGCTTCTTTTTCCCTTTTTTTTCCTTCCCTAAAAAGCATTTAGAAACATCTTAAAACCCTTATTGTAGCCGTTTACCTGCATATAGAACTGTTGCTAATGAGCCTGGTAACTCCAGATTCAGACTCAGGCTGGAAGAGTGTGTCAGCAAGCAGTGCCCACCATCTGGCATGGTCCTGAGGGAGGAAACACCAATGTTTTGAGAGAACTACCAACTGTGACCATGCAGGATCTCCTGACCTTGTAAGAAAAAAGAATGGAGACGCTGCAAGCTTAACATACATGTTCCAGCAACTCCCACATACAAACCCAAAGCACAATTTTGATGTGCATAAGTTGTAAAGACCCTTGATTCTTTAAGTGATTTTTAATAATGTTTGTATTTTACATTGAAGTCAAGGAAATAGTATTTTATTGCTCAGAGAAAGCTAGAATACAGATGCTTCCAGCCCCAGAGGCTTAGCGCAGGGTATTCTGCTGTTGCTTTTGCGTTCTGTTCTGCTTATGAATTCCCCCAGCCTGTAGCACCAGGACTTAGAGTACAAATTCTGTCATTTTGAGGCAGAATTACTTTGTGATGGATAAAGGCAATTCAGAAGTCTCAGAGTTTTGTTAGACCCATCATGACATTCTCAAGGGCCACAAATGAATTCAAACTTTGTCTTTAACAGAGCATATAAAACAACAGTAATATTAAAGTCTGACATAACAGTAACAGAAGACTAGCCATGTAATAATTGCTATGAAATAACATATATTGCTATTTCACACATTCTGGTAATTCTGGTAACTAAGTAGCAACTGTATGAGAAACAGTAGTATTAACATGCTAATCTACATTAATGCTATCCCCTTTCTTTCTTTAATAAGTTCACAATGAAGTCCTGACATTACTGTAATAACATTTCCCCATAAAAACAATAATAAATCCTGCTTCATTGGAAGACAACATTAAAATGTTAGAGTGATAATTATAGCACCCACATTTCCTTTAAGCACATTTTCTGACTTGGATCAATGACTTACAAAGGGGACAACAGCAAAAGAGGACTGTTAATAATTAAATTGGTTTTGCCCATATAGAGATTTCCAAGGCCTACCAAGAAAATTTCCAAAAAAAACCTACTTCTTCTTGAAATCTATTCACTAGAGTCATCACCTGCAGTCCCAGGCTCAGCCGTAAGTTCTATGTACCATCTAACTAGACTGAGTGTTGTTACTGTCTGGTGAAGCTCATGAACATGCCATTAGCCTCCATGAACTTAACGTGTTTCAAGATATCTCCATCATGTTATTTTCTTTCTCATCACCATTAATCATTGGTCAGAAGATAAGGTGAGTGATAGGAAGAGACCATGATTAAAATAATTCAATTCTTTTTTTCTGACTGCTGCTAATAAATCTGAGCATTTAATGACCAAGTTATTGGGGTCTCTACCTTAAGGGCCCAGTAAGTCTCCTGCACTCTGGCTGGCAGAGGGAATAAGCAAATTGTTGTATAAGGTCTCATTTAACATAAACAATTCAATTGTGGTACAGCCTAGAAGTAATCATAACAATAAAATTAGGTATGAAAAGATGCAAGTTCATATCACTGAATTTTCTTCTTTGGGATGCCAGAACTAGGTTTAACCCAAACTGCACAAACTGTAATTTCTGGTCTAAAACAGCTGGCTAGTCAAACCCAAAATTACAGAGCTGATTTGAAGGTACAGAAGTGAAAGACAAGAGGAGGCTGAAACAGTCTAAAAATTATAACCAAGAATAAGCTTTAACTATCAATTTTCAGTAAAGAGACATAAAGCCTAATTGTAATGCAAAATGCTTTTTGCTATTAATAGTTAATAGTCTATAGCTTAGGAATGGAGTTCAGCATCTTGCAGGAATTGGAATATACTTTACTGAAATCATGGTCAGGTAGCACATGTCAGGAGACCTGGTGCTCTTGAACAGAAGTCTTGCTAGAGAATATAATACTACTTCTACGCTGTTCCTACATTTTATACCAGTATAATTCCCTTGGTCTCAATGCAATAAAAAAGGTTTTCTCTTCATAAAGTAAATTAAACTTACCACTTGGAAATGTGTCCTATTTTGTAAAATTTTCATTAAAACTTAGCCATGAAACAATGCTGACCATGCATTAAGGGGCATTCTTCAATATTTCAAACCTGTAATTTTTCTGTACCATACTTGTTTAGGTATTTTTTCATTGTTCTGTTTAATGGCTGAATTATTCTTTTATGAAGCCAATCTTTAATGTAGCAAGGCAGGTGCCTTCTTGAAACACAAACTGGAAAAGTGCTTTCAATCAAAAAAAATATTTGAAAACTGATTTTTCATTGCCATTTGTGATTAGTTTGAAATCTTTGTACGTTTTTGCCAAGAAATCACTTTCTAATGATGTCACTATCAGGAGTCAGCCATGCAAGTCTGAACACTTAAATCTGCAGTGTGCATTTTCACTTAAATCTGCTAGTCCAATACAAGAATGAAAGAACAGTAAAACCCAGTACTATGCGTCAGAGAGCCATACACACAATAGTAACACTGGTGGTTTATTTCAGATGAGTAAACAGCAAGTGTTACAAATTCCCCTTCTCCTCAATGTGGTCACAGAACTCATTACCTCTCCGTCCCTCTGCTACAATGAGGGCTGTGCTCAGAGAGATGTAGCGGCTCTATGTACACACAATGATAGGTTTAAAATGGATGAGATTTTCAGCAACATGAAGTTCTTGGAAAAATAGGCCATGATCGTTGTAGTCGTGGGGAAATATCATCAGAACCTTGTAATAGCTTACTAATTGCCCTGAGTAAAGTAATTTGTTTTATCTGTCTGCCACTTGGTTTCCTGCAAAGTGCAAAAAAACTATTATGGGATTTTACTGAAACTAATTACTACTATTTTATCACAAAGGCTGCTGAAGCATAATCCTCTCCTTTCTTTCTGTGTTTCTGTCACACATTATGCCTCCCCCTCCTTCATCCTGAATTTAAAATCTTGTGGAAAGTCAAGAAGTACTCTAATCATCCAGTATTGTAATAGATCCTGCTGATATTCAGCCTTCCACTATAATAATATGGAGCGACAGCACAGTACAGCAATGTAAACTCTCATAAGCTGGATACACCACTGCTTATTTGTTTGCAGGGAATCTGCACCCCACAAAGTGTGACATGTGATGTAGGGGTATTGACTGCCTTCCTGCAGTAATTGAGCGGTACAAGGTCCTGAATGACAATCTGAGAGGAGGATAATTTGATTCCTTCTTTTCCCAACCAACTTACGCATGGAGCTCATAAGAATTCATTTTAAACACTGATGGCTTGGTGAATAAATAGTAACAGTGTACCCTGGTATTAATGCAATATCTGGTTTATAATCATAATTTGTTAGAAACCCTGAAATATCTCAATTTGATCATTAGCATGAAATCCTGCTAATGTTGAGATACCTCATTAGAATGGTTGGCAACTTGTCTTTGATGGAAATTATTATTCTTATGAAATGAATGACACCACCTGAATGTGTTCTGTCAAATCTTGATAGTTAATTAAATTGATTTTATCAGAATAGTCAACCACACAAAATGCAACCCATTAAAGAATGTATTTGACAAGAAAATAAATTGATCATCAAGCTCTCATTGATATGAAGATGAAGTACAGACGCTATCAGCATTTCTTGCTCAATATAACCAGTGACAGTTCAACAAGTGTTTATGGTACTAAAAAATTATGCTGCACTTTAAAAAAAGTACCCCTCCTCGAAGGTTAATTTTTCTGTATAGCAAAGTAAATGAAGATTGATAGTTACAACACATAGCAGCAAGAGGATATTGAAGTAGGAGACAAGGTAAAGTCTTCCTTTTCCCACAAAAAGAAGTAGGAAGAAAATAATATTTTCTGCCATTTGAATTGCTAAAAATGTAAAGTCAGAGTGCTCTTAAAAGGAAGATTCTCACTCATATGTCTTCAGTTATTCTATGGAAATGACACCAAAATAACAATGATCACTTTTTAAATCATAGATGTACTACTTATTACATTTTCTTTTTCACATTTCTTCTTGTTTTCATACCCAGTGTTCCACAGTGGCATCAGATCCAATCCTGTGATGTTCTTGCCGGCTGACTTTGAAGGCAGTGTTATTAAAGAAGATCTGAATCAAGCCGTCAGTGCATTAAGTATTCGAGCCCTTACTTCTGTGACATTTCTAAGTCTGCTTATTGTAGGTGGGTGGATACTTGGCAGAGCTGGCCAACAAAGCAAAAATATTCTATGAATAATCATTCGCACATATGAACAAATGCACTTTCACTGCACATTTGTTCAGTTATCCAGTTCCCTCCCAACAGCACACACCTTAGGAAGACAAAAACAGACAGACTGAATCAGATCCTGAATACACCTGTGACAATGGCCAGACCTAGCACCTTCACAGAAGAGGCCTAAAATCCGGATTGTATTTAAAAGTCTCAAGTTATAGACCACTGGTGTTCTCTTGGGGTAACATTTTCAAAGGGGCTTCAAAACAGATTTTGAAAAGTAAACTTTCAGATGAACATATCGAGGAAAATTAAATCCTGTGGAAGACTTTTTCATAGTGCTTGTTACAAAAGACAACAGGAAACTATCTGCGTATTTAGGCATCTAAATGTCTTCTTAAAATCGGTCTTTAAGTAGTTTAAGTGCAGTTCCTCCCATCCAAGTCACTAGGATTCAAAGCCTAAGTACCTCTGAGTGTCCTGACACTATATTCTGTAGCCTTAATGAGAAAGAAGCTCCCAGATCAATAGTGTGGGGGCTTTATTATTTTAAGGGTGGTCTGTAAAATTAAACAAACCAGCAACATTATCACTTTTCTTTAGCCAAAGGGAAAAAGAAGAAAAGTTACCATAATGATGAAGAACAAACCTTGCGCTGTATTCCCCAATTGCCATTACTGCTGTGGTCACTTTACATGAGTGTTGACCACTGCTTGCTCTCCATCAGAAGCTGAATGTACAGTGACAGGCTGGAGAGAGCTTCCTGCTAAGATGTGTACCTGGAGCTAACATGGCTCCAAAAGGCAAGTAACCCCTGCCTTGCCACTGCACTGTGCCCCAACAGAGAGCTACTACACTGAGCATGCAGGCACAGGTGGGACTCAGGCAATGAGATACAATGGTGTGAAGATACAGAGTGGATGTCAGATAATTAGCTCATAAACTGAGCAATGCCCTTCCCAATCCTTTTGAGTCTCTGGCCTTGCCTAAGCAAACCTGATCTGCCTGGGCAGGAGTGACTCCAAACACACGTTTCTACCAAAATCTTAATTTTTCATGAATGTTTCAGCATGTGCTCAGCCCTCATATGGGCATGAAAAAGATATATATATAGATACATATATATATATATGGAAAAATAGGTCTAATTCAAACCACAAGCAAAAAGCAATTCAAATAAATGGCTAAATAAATGGCAATAGCATCTTCCTTTTCCTAGGCAAGCCCTTCTAATCAACACCAATAATGAAGAGAGAAGAACAAACCTTAATAACTGAATAAACAATGGCCAGAAAGCAAGGCAAGGCTTCTAACAGCACTGAATAAAGGATAGTACAGATCAAGCACATGGTGTTTGAATGAATAAGATAGTCATTGAATTCAAAAAGCCGCCTTCATTCTCATGGCTTATGAAGAGCAGCAGAGTCCTGAAACTGAATTGTAGCTTCAGTGTTCACATTGGGACCATAGGCTGATACCATTAACATGGATTAAATCATTCCTGCAGGTTTCTTAAACAAGTAAGAAACAGATGACTACATCACACAGGACTCGACAAGCAGGGTCTCACATGCGTGAACCAGCCAGGGAACCATATTTCAAGCAATTGCAGATTGTGCCAGACAGCTACATCTATCACTGTGGTTCCTAAGTAGGAGGAATGCACGTAAACAGCAGGGGGACCCTTGAGACAGAAACACAGCTTTGATCATCGATCTTATCATCATTCTTATGGTATAGATTGAATGCAGATAATCATGGGGTTTAATTTTCCCTTGAAACAGAATGCCAAGGAAACAGCTGGCTTTGACAGATACACTACCTACTGTGTGGGGAATGAAGGCGATGAGATTTGCATGAAGAACAGTTTGGGAATGAGCTCTGAGGCCTTGATGCTTTGACAAGCCCTGGGGCTATGAGCTGGGTGGATGAGTTGGGGCGTGGAAGGCCAGAGGATGTGGGGGTTGTGAGAGGGTCTGCAGCATTGTGATTGGACTGTTTACCTGGAGAGTTTTACAGAGGCCAATGAGATTGAATGTTGTATGTATGTGCAGGTTGGGAAAGTACCGAACAGGGGGATAAAAAAGGCTTGGTTGTAATAAAGTTGGATTTGAGTCTCCTCATCAACTCGAGTCTGTGTCATGAAATGCCACACTACTGCTCTGCTAGAATTTGTCTCTTAAGATCTGTAAGCTGTCTGACTGCTATATTTCATGGTTCGTCCCTGATCACAATTTACACCCTAAATCTGGATTTCTTGCACAGAACATGTAGACTACTATTTCTACCAATATGTAAGTGCAGAAGGAGCACTGTCCAGAACATTTCTAAAGGAAGATGATATGGTGGAGTTTCAGTCTGCATTTAAACCTACTGATGCAGGAACACGGATTATTGAAGTGAGAAGTATTATGTTAGCAATATAATAGGAATAAAAAGTGCATGTTTCTGATGTAGAAACAATAGGATTTTTCTTTGGTGATGTTAAATAAGGATTACAACTGACACGAAGCAGAAAACCTATTAAATTACTAATGAAGGAAGAGAGAACTTCTTTCATTAGTAATGTACATTAGGTCAGTAAAGTTCATTATTTTAGTGATATATGAGGGCAATTTCACTGTGCGGGTGCATGTTATAGAGGTCAGTAAACTGGATCCTGTGGCTATACACTGTATGTCACATTAACAAATGATACATAATCCATATAGAATTGGAGTCAAAAGGGGAAAAGCTCTATTTCCACGGCTTGAAGGAACATCATTGCTAAAGAGTAGGTCTTCTTTTGCAGCTCCCCTGCTGAGCCTCTGCAGGGTACAACCCAAATGAGTTGCTGGATAGGGAGCACTGGTGAGTTGGTAGGAAAAACAAGGAGCTGCTTCTGCAATATCCCTGAACTTTTTGTCTTGAGTTTTTAAGCTGATCTGCTATTTCTGAGCTTCAAAATGCCACCTGACAAGCCAGCAACTATCGGAAAAATACAAATATACGTTTCTTGTCTGGAATTGGCAAAAAGTTGTCACAGCTAGACCAGACTTGGATCTGATTTGCTGCTCTTGACTATACCCACCATGGAGGCCCTACAACCTGCTCCATTTGATATAAAATGCAGTTGTCTGTTTTAAAAGGTCACAGAAAGGCTCAGCCATGCTGTCATTTGCCTTAGCTGAACACTGCCATATCTGATACTGTAAAATACCAACTGATATTGCTGCTGCACAACTTTATTGATTAATAGCTTAGAGAAAAAGCAGGAAAGGAAAGGGAAGCCAGATTCAAAACCATGTTGAAATCATTTGGAGTTTAAAGTCACCCTTCAGATTTCCCTCCTCCTTTGTCAGATGTGCACTCTGTATAAGCTATTGTTGAAAAACTGTTTTTAAATTAGGACCATGTTCATTTGTTCATCTGTCTCTGCCACTATATGTATTTTGCTAACCACGAAATGAGTTGTAGCATAGGGGGAATTGGCAGAAATAAAAGTCTCCCATAATTTTGCAACAGCTTCCCCAGTTACTTCCAGATTTAAAAACATGCTTTAAAGAAGGTAAAAAAAAAGTCCTTTTTATATTATACAATGATGTTGCCGAATATCAGTGTGCAGGCAGGTGGAATGAGATAACTTACAGACAGCTGTAAGCAATATGCATTTTCTCACTGCAGAATTAATGCAGAAACATAGCGAAGGCAATGTACGTATAAGAAAATCCAAGCCGCAGTGACTGAAGCATGTGCTCTAAGTGAGTAATCTTATTCATTGCTAGTAAGCACAAAGAGGATTGCTGGAAAATCTGACCCAATAACTTACAAAAAATGCTGGTAAACTCTTCTGAGCAGTAGATAGGTGCTTTTCTTCTCCTCTTCCTAATGCCCGCCCCACCTGCAGTTCCTAACCACAGTAAAATAACAGCAAGAGCTCAAGAGTGATGTCTAGAATGTGTCCAGGGAGAGGGAAATACAGTGAAAAAGTTGCATTGGTACTACAATGGAACACATGCAGCAGACAGAACCAGCCTAGAGACAAAAGCAATGGTTCTTGTCCCAGAAGAATCGTACCTGATACATGGCCAATACGCATCATAACTACCCTTGTTTCTCAGTGCATTGCCAAATGGTAATATTGACAACATGCATGAAGATAAAGGGATGAAACTTATTTGCCTAAATTATCATCATATGCTCTATTCAGTTGGACACCTACAGGACTATGATTGGTAGTGTGAATGTAGCAACACATGAAAGCATTATCATTATTTAACGTCCTTTTCTTAGGAAAATTCTCAGCACCTTACCTGGAAACAAAAGCTGTGTCTTACCATTGTTTCCAGTTGTCGCTAATATGTCTCAGCAAGCTCCTGATGAGCCATGAAATATTATCACCAGATGGAAATCATATTAATGGAATTGCTTAGGTTTGCAGCGAAAAATTAGATAACTTAATTTGTACTTCAATTTCCAAGGCACCTATTTGTTAGGTAAGTAATTTACCACCATCTTTCATCATTTAAGTCCTTTCCTCTCTGAGGATTTAATTAGTTTCCTTCTCTGTCTCACAAGCAATTTTCTTGAACCATTTCAGGCAGTCCCAGCAACCCCCAAGAAACGTTCCTGCAAGCACAGAGGAAAAATCAATGATTTCCTTGCCTGTTCAGTAAAAGAACGCAGCATTTTCTGATAGCTGCAAACAAGATGGGATTTAAGCCACAAATGTTTCCCAGTCAAGCATGAAAACAACACTGGTATCCTGCTGGTAAGCAGCCCTGCAGCCCGAGATTGACCAGTGGCAGAACACATTCAGTTTCAGGTCTTTTGAAAACAATTTGCCCTGAAGAAAGCCTATAAATAATCTAATGTGGAACAAAACCATGCGTTTCACCTTTCATAATAAGCACACAGCATGATGTGAGAGAACAGCTCATATCAAACCTCTTCCAAGATGAGCTCAGTTCAGTAAGTTCCCTTTTATTTATTTGTCTGTGGTTTCTTTTTCTATTATACATTATCAAGTTTCACTAAACTGCCTTATGAATATGTCTCTAAATTAACCTCAGGTCTACTCCTGATTGCTTTTACAGAGGTCGGCCTAAACCTGCTATTAAATTCAGTAGAGATAGGTATGGGTCCAGAATGAGTAACCTTTCCTTACTTTTGTTGTTTGCTATCTTTATTTCACCTTGGTCTAACCTTAATTACACAGTAACTTAATATTATCCTTCCTATTCACACAACCAAGTAATTGCCCTCTTTCTGTCATCTCTGCTATTTTTAACGCACCCTTTGTTGTTTTTTGAATACTAATACAAACATTGATACCAATCACAGAGTATGCAAACAGGCTACTGGGCTCGCACTTAACTAGCTACTAGAGGAGGACAATAACTGGAGATCTGGGGGACAAAGTGTCATTTACTACATCTTTATATGGTACCCAGCACACCAGGCCCCCACTGTGATGAGTACTACCTTCTCTACTGAAGGGATTTCTTCTGAAGATTCCCATTATTTTAGTCTGCAACCATCACAGGATCCTTTATATATCATCTCCTATCTGTGTGAAGTAAGGAAGTTACTGTCATTCCTGCTTTATATTTAAGACATTACATGTAAACTGTGAAATGTGGAATGTTTCTTCTGGCTTCAGAGCAAGAACCATTTAAGTCCCATTTATATCTTTTTTTTTTTCCACTGGAAGAAAATGTTGGTAGACAAATTAAACAAAGAATAAAAGTGAGTTTGACTCCATAAATCCAGCTGTGGGGTAGCCCCAGCTTATGACCCCTTCTGCTAGAACTGCTTTACATTTATCCACTGCATCTGTCAAACATAACACTTATGCATGTTGCCTCTTTTAGATCTCATCATCAGGTTCTTGACTCTCCCTTGGCAGATAAGGAAAGCTTAGGCTTTTTAGTTAGCTTAGGCAGTATTAGTTGCATATATTACATTAGGACATCTTAAATAGACCAGGTCTGTTCAATGATCCCTCAAGCTCATTCTCTGAGGTTTGCTGGTCTCTCAAGCTTAATGAAAACAAGACATGTATGAAATGTTGCTTCCATCATGCTCTTACTCAGAATTCAGAGGATTTTGAACTGTTTCTCAGAACTGGGCATGTAAAATGCAGTTGTTTCAGCATGGAGTACTAATGCGCGTAACCCTGTCATCTTGGGTAGTTTTGGTTCAGATGGAAGGAAGAACTCACAGAAGGATGCAACCAGTACTCAGACACTCCGTCAGCTTGCGACCAGCACACCTGAGTTGCAGCTCGAGCCTGCAAGGTCTTTTCCAGACTTCACAAGAAGTTGGTGAGTGTTGGTCGACTGAGATTCATGCTGCTAGCCTCTGAGCCCTGCTGCAAATTAAATAAAAGTGAATGGCAACTAACAATAGCTTGCAACCTGTAATCAGACTGTGGTCATTATGGCAGGTTTCATGGCAAATGTAGAGCAAAGGATTTTGATAAGTGCTGTAAAACCTTCTCCCTCAAGGAATGCTCAAGCACTGTACTGCCATCAACACAATTTATGGACATATATTAGCACTCTGCTCATGAGTCTCACACTCCCCAGAAACTTTAGGAATTGGGAGGGTGGAAAGATGATCATAAAATAACAATATATTTGACTTGCTGCTCAGAGGATCAGAAAGCAATCTGCAGAGTTCAGACTGCTGGCAAGGAATCCTGTTTAAAAAATCGCGGTAACTGTCAAACTTATTTCTTTTACCATCCAGGATACAAGGCCAATTTACAAAAAGACCTTGAACAGTCATCAATCACCCAGCACATCTGATGGTCACATTAATGGCATAGCCTGGGCAAGCATTTCATGTCCTCAGAGGCAGCTTAATGGTTTAAGCTTCAGTAATGCAGCTGTCCTGGGTTCAGCTGTAACAGTTATTTTTCTCCTTCCTAGTAGCTGGTGCAGTGCTCTGTTTTGGCTTTAGTCTAAGAACAATGCTGATAACACACTAATGTTTTAGTTGTTGCTAAGTAGCACTTACCCTGATCAAGGACTTTTCAGTCTCTCATGCTCTGCCAGTGAGGAGGGGCACAAGAAGCCGTGAGGAAGCACAGCCAGGACACCTGACCCAAACTAGCCAAAGGGGTATTCCATGCCACAGCACGTCATGCCCCATGTATAAACTGGGGGGAGTTACCCAGAAGGCTCAGATCACTGCTTGGGTCAGGCTGGGTATCATTTGGTGTGTGGTGAGCAATTGTATTGTGCATCACTTGTGTTTATTGTTTTTTGTTTCTTTTTCCCTTTTAATTTTATATTATCTTCCTTGTTATTACTGGTGGTAGCAGTAGTAGTTTTGTATTATACTTTAGTTACTGGACTGTTCTTATCTCAACCCATGGGTTTTACGTTCTTTCGATTCTCCTCCCCATCCTGCCTGAAGGGGTGAGGGAAGAGAGGGAAGTTAGCAAACGGTTACATGATTCTGAGTTACCAGCTGGGTTTAAACCATGACAGCTACCAATCTGTGCAAGAGATTTAGAGGTTTTGCTACATGCTAGGTAAAGAGCTCTTTCCCCTGCTTTTTCGTTTTACTCCCTTCCAGTCTTCTAATATATCAGGACTCAGCTGCAACTTTGCCTCAAGTCCCAAGGAAGGTACTTGTCACATCTCCATGAAAAAGACAATGCGTCTAGAAAGGCTGTTCTCCCTAGTGTACTGCATGTGATATTAGAAAGTCCTAGAGGCATCTTCAGACATTTCTGTTGCTCCCTGCCAGGATGTGCCACAAGATCACATTCTTTCCTTGGTCAGCACAGAGGCTGGTGTACTTTTGAGGTAGCCAAAAATAAAATGCTTCCATGGTTGGAGATTTTATGTCACATCCCACATTTGTTACCCTTCACAATGGCTTGCTGCTTTTCATTTCTTCTCCAGTTTGAACAATTCTTTTTCTTTCCAATTCTAAACAAAACAAAAAAAGGAAAAAAAAAAAAAAAAGGAAAAAGAAAAGAAAATCCAATTTCATTATAGAAGACATTATACAGAAAAGGGGTATGTCCGGGGAATAAAGCCATTCTTTCATCTGAGATCATTCCACTAAAGATTGGGAACTCACATCAATCCTTCTCTCTCTTTACTGTTTTCCTCTGAAATATTACTGCCAACACTCATGAAGCCACACAATACTTTCTTTGGTGTACCTGCTCTTAATCCCTTTTCCTCTCCCTAGGACTTTCCCACATATCCAGCACAGGACAAAAGCTCCCTGTAGTACACAAGCAGGGGATGCCTCAGGTCTCCGACACTATTCCTGAATGCAGCTTATAAACTCATGAGCATAAAGTCCATTATTCAGTTCTCTTTAAACGTCTTTTGAAAACATCCTTATATGCAATACAGATAGAAGCAAATGTATCATCGTACACTGTCAAAACTTTTTTCCACTTGGAAACACTTTTCCTCAGTCCCCCCACAGCTCCTGATGTATGAGCATCTGGCAGGGTTCTCAACACACCTGTTCCAGCAAAGAAAAACTGTTTCTTCAGAGGGGAGATCTGTTCTTAGCTATTTCAGGTTACAGCCTCAGCTAGCTCTGTATAACACTTGGAAGTAAAACAAGGTGGAGGGAGAGAAAGGAGGGAAAAAAGCTGTACCTCCACCCTTATTGTATACCCTCATTTAATTCAAGGTTAATATTCTGACCTGCATACACCTCTCCACCTTTCACTTCCTCTTTGCCTTAGCAATGTGCCAATATATTACAGCATTCTTTTCATCCTCTCTTTAGTTACAAAAGACTGTCTTTTCTGTGAAAGGTCACCAGCATTCACTAGCAGTTATCTCAGAGCAATAGCAAAGCCAGAGCAGTATTTTTCTTAATGCCTGTGGTGCAAAATTCTCATTCTAAGATGCAATACCTAAAACCCAGATGACTTCAATATAGTGTGCCATCATTATATTTTCTGATATTACTGTGTTGCAGGAAAGTCTGTCATCCCCTGGACAGGGAGAGATACACCCATATATGTGTGCACATTTACTTGCTCTTAAATAAGCTCATTACATTTTACTTTCCTTCTAAAATACAACAGTCTTCAAGTCCACCCTGATCTTGCTGGGATAATGCTCATTCCCAGAAACTTAAAGTAAGCACAATTCAATCAATTTTCCACAAACAGAAAGGTCAAGATTTGCTTTCTGGCACAAAGCTGCCACTGCAGCTACAGCAGATATTGCTGCTGAAAATAGATAGGGCTTTGCCTATGACACAGGCTATTGGAAAGGGCAGGAATAGCAGCTTGCCAAACACATCATTTCTCCACAACTAAAAGGCCAGTTGTGCTTATTAAGACAGCTAAATCTCTCAAAGAAAAGAATTTGAAAATGTGCATACCTACCTGGTTTATAAAGAGGCTGGCCAGTTTTATTCCAGTACACCAGTTTTACTCTGGCACAAGCCATTCCTTTGTTCTTGCATACATATTCAATACTGATGTAATGAAGGATGTGAGGGCAGGTGTCAATCTCATGTGAAGATGCTTAGCCATGATATGCATGTCTCTAATATATCACAGAATCACAGAATATTTAGAGTTGGAAGGGACCTTAAAGATCATCTAGATCCAATACTCCTGCTATGAGAGTTTGGAGAATGTGATCCTTGATTATTAATCAGCTTTCTTAGGCCTCATTCCTTCCAGGGCTTTATCCTATGTCACTCCAGCAAGCAGATCTTTCAAAGTGTGCTGTCCTGAAGTCCAGGGTAGCAAGCTTACTGAGCACCCTCCTAACCACCCTAAGGATCTTAAACTTCACCATTTCGTTGTCACTACAGCCAAGGCTGCCTTCCAGCTTCACATTCCCCACCAGCCTCTCCCTGTTGGTGAGACAAGGTCCAGCATAGCCACTCTCATTGTTGGCTCCCCTACCACTTGGAGAAGGAAGTTATCATCAATGCATTCCAGGAATCACCTGGATTGCTTATGTCCTACTCTGTTGTCCCTTCAACAGATATCAGGGTGGTTGAAGGCCCCCATGAAGACCAGGGTTTGTGAAGCTGAGCAGCTTGTGAGGCTGGTCCTGTCAGTCTGTAGAGGGCCTCATCCACTTGGTCTACCTCGTTGGGTGGCCTGTAGCAGACGCCTACTCTAACATCCCCTGTCCCTGCCCTCCCTTTAATCCATAAGCTCTCCATTGGCTCTTCACTCACCCCAGGCAGAGCTCTGTGCACTCCAGCTTCCCATTTACACAGAGGGCAACACAACTCCTCATCTCCCCATTCTGTCTTTCCAAAGCCTGTATCCTTCCATTCCAACACCCCAGTCATATGATTATATTACCATGTGAAATCTCACAGTATCCGCAGAAAAACATTTCAAAACTGACATATCATTAGCTCACTTGACAGGAACAAGGACAGGGAAGGAACTAGGTGCATTGCTGAGTTGTGGCTTCTACAATAATATGCACACCATGCTTAATTCAGAGGGGTCTAGACAGCCTTTTGGCCTGGAATACCTGTGGGGCTTTGTTCATACTTTACATACAGCTTTTCCAACTTTAAGAAAAATCTAAATTGTTCCTGGGGTGATATAAACTGTACCCAGGAAATGTTATTTGTAACAGCCACAGGTACTTAGCTGTTGAGCAAAGTAGAACCACTCTCTTGCTTTCAAGTGTATTCTGCATATTTCACAGCTCCAGCATATTGGGCTCACATTAGACTTTCTGTTTATGGTATTTGGGCATGATATTCTCATCCCACAGACATTCATCAGCAATGAAGTTACCATTAGCCTGGTATCAGTTTTCAGGTGATAAGAAAAGAGGTACAAAGTGTTGTTACCATTTCTTAAGAAATGTCATAAAGCCAATGGTAATTCTTACAAGTGTACAGCCACACGCTCTAAAAACACAACATTTATTGAACACTGAAAGACACCAGCTTTACTGCTTCAAATCTTTAGGAAGCATTTTTTGTGTCTCAGTTGCAATTCAGTGCTATTTATGCAGATTTTTTGCTACTACTGATGAGGGTCAAGAAGAATGTTTGTGGAATTGTGCTGTAAATGCCCTGTAATGTC
This sequence comes from Coracopsis vasa, assembly GCA_026283785.1. Lineage (NCBI taxonomy): Eukaryota > Metazoa > Chordata > Aves > Psittaciformes > Psittacidae > Coracopsis > Coracopsis vasa. Next base: position 14,493 of record JANHGB010017564.1, on the reverse strand, counting down.
TCTGCTGCTCCACCACATTCCGGAATGACATGACCAGGGTTGTAAAACCATTTATAAATCACACTGAGGAGAACATTTTAGGAATAAAATTTTAAATATACAAACCCACACATATATACATGTTTACACACATGTATACTGACTGCCAACATTTACAAGCAACACCCTGAGCACTGACATTTCAAATAGTAGAGTAAGCTCAGCCTAACTCTAGACTGACATTGCAAGAATGAATTATTCCATTTCTGGGGTGCTGAGAAGAATAGGCTAGCAAAATAGAGACAGATGCTATTGGATTAAATAACACCCAGTTCTAGCACTATCTTCTATCACAGATATTACTGACTTGTTCTCAACATTTTTTGTTTGTTTGTTTTTTCTAAAGCTTGGTCTTATATTCAGTACCATGTGGGACACACAAGCTATTCAAGGCAAAGCAAGTGACCACCTATTGAAGCCAGAAACAGGGCAAAATCTTTTCCCTAAGAAAAACCTCACTTAGACAAACTAGAGAATAGTCTCAAGGAGGAGCAGGAACAGCTAATATAGCTTCTCCAATGAGTGATGTATAGGCAGCTTTGGAGTGAAAATTAGTTCCATTATTCTGAAGCACAGAAGATTAGCTATTGCTCCCAGCATGATGTAGTGCTTGCACTGGTGTCATTGATGACATTGGTGCCTTGGTGACATTGAGTCTGGTAGCACTGATGTCTTGAATCTGTGTGCCCAGTCCATGTGCTCACAGCTAATTCAGCCAGAGATGGGAATTTTTCCCCTGGCACGATGAGAATGCTGGAAGAACATTTTTGCCCTGATCTGCAAGGTAGGAAGACTCCACTTGCCAGGATCACCCGGTATTTCATCAAGACAATTCCAATCATTGCAAAAACCTGGAAGTTTGTCCTTGACCTTTTCTTAAAGCACAAGTCAGTTGTGGGATTTTTGTATTTAAGTTTAGTTCATAAGCTTGTAGAGAATCTGGGGAAATGATTTGTGGCCTGCTGTGGGTTGAACAGATGTTTCTTGATTAAATATTTGTTCATGATTCTCTGCAATTTCTTGGGACTGGATTGAAGAATTAGAAAGCCCCATAAGTTTTGTTTGTGCTTTCTGTTCCTTGATGCCCAACTAGTAGATCTCCCATAGAGAAATCCCACAGCCTGCAGAGCAAGTGCTATACTATGCTGAGGCTTACAGCAAACCCTTAAAGATTTTTCCAGAAGGAAAATTGCTGCAGGCTACATCTGATCTCATTTACCTCCCCCCGCCCTCAATCTTTGTGCAGGCCATGGAGTACTGAGGCCTTGGATAGCATACATTCTAAAATAAATAAGTTTTGTCCTTCTGCACCTCAATGTCCACACTTCATGAGTGCTGCTTCAGACCATCTTCTCACTACTGACTGAAAGAGATGGATCTGTGTAATTATCATTCTTGTATCATTCAGACCCCTGGAAGGGTCACAGCAAACACCTTTTGAAGCCTTTGAGTGATGAACACAACAGTTCGAAGGTTTCTGAGTAGGAGGACAAAAGAACGTTTCAGCCACAACCGTATAGCATCCAGCAAATAGCAGGTTTCAATCCTGGACCATCTAATGGGAGGAAAAAGAAAAATAAGAAAGCAACAGATGTACTATTGGATAATAATGATCCAGAATTATTTAATGCATTGTTTTGACAGACTTCACATCATAAATGTAAAAGCAGACCTTCTTAATAATAAAATATAGATAGAGACAGAAACACAGAAGAGCAACAAAGAGCATAATGGAAGGTATCTGAAGCTGTTTTGACATTTTTTCTCTTTAAACAATAGAATTTACGTAAATTTGTAAACTAGCCTGAATCTATTAATGGATGTAGGAAAACAACAAGAAATACTGTTAAATTAAAGGCTAATCTAAATCTTTTAACATCACAGCTAACAGAACAAGGACACGTAAATTACTGCACAGCAAATATTGATTAACGACAATCATGAGATCATCGGTGTCAATGGACAGCATCCCTTTGACTTCTGCAGGATTAAGATATATTTGGCTAGCTGTGGAATGATGGTGCACTGCTTTTACTATAAAAGGAATTTATATTTAAAGATCTTGGCTGTGAAAAGCCTTGGAACTTGAAATGCGGGTTTCTGACCAGAAGAATGTAAAAATACCTACAAATTCAAGGTGGCTTTACTCAGGTAACATTTACATCTCACACTGTGAGGCATCGTAAGTACCTCCTGTTTAAAATCCAAATTCAGAAGACAACCCAACATATGCATCTAAAAGTCTGTAACTACCTAAACTGCCCATCTTGCAGATCTTGCAGGATTCACCATGCTGTCCACTGAATCCTCAGCTGACCCTTCCTTCACTTCTCATGCCAGCCAGCCAGTTGCTGCCCCACTGCACAGGGAGTCCTTAATGCTGCCCACTCCATGTTGATTATCCCAGAGGATAGCTGGACAACTCACACTGATGCAGAAAATGGAGCAACAGGGCTCCCATAATTATAGAAAGTACATATTTATCCCAGTCTTGAGTTTATCCAAGTGTAGGAAAGGACAGAGAGTCCGTTTGGCAGTCTGTTTGCCATGAGTGAGTAATACTAAGTTAGGAGTTTGGAAAGAGAGAAATGAGGGGAAAAAAAAAAGGTATGATTAGTAGAGATATTAGTGGGCAACAACAGAAGTTTCTTCAATGAAAGGTCGAGCAGATAGGAATGAGAAAGGGTCAATAAAAGAATGACCTGAGCTACAGGACCAGGAGGGGCAGACAGGGAATAATGGGCAGGCAGAACTGCAGACAGATCAGGACAAAGGCAGATCTGGATAGGAAGCTACTATATTCTCATCAAATTCACATGAGAGCAAGAGTGACTTCAGAGGAGCTGAGGGTGGATGTCTGAGAAGATAGTAAAATGCACAACATCCATATGTCTGTGCTCCAGTTCCATGATTGTGTATACTCAGCCCACATCAAGCAGTATTGCCTCAAACTGATGCTACACATTTTTTATTATTGAAGACAGGCTGGGCCCAGAAATTGCACTGATATTAGCACCATACTTGTAGGTTGCATGAACACCACACTTAGCACATTAACAGCTGTTTTACCTAGTAGATCTGTCCTCTAACTTGAGTAATTTTACTGCTTCCAGGAGCAAGGTAGGGGTGTGGATGGGTTTGGACAACATATGAAACAGTTTAGCAATTTCTCAATGAGTTCATGGATCCAAAGTGCCTGAGGTGGCTGTGTTACTTGGCTTGAAAAGATGAAGCTGGAGATCTGGAAAGTGAAAGCAAAAAATGGATATTATTGGAGATAGCTGACCTAGCATTAAAAGAAGAAGTGAGTAGGAAGTTAAGTCAATCTGAGTTAAAAATGTAAAGTACAACTGTCTCTGATATGAAATACAGGACAGGAAAGTCTAACAAATGGAAGGAAAGCAAAATATAAGTTCCGTAGGGATGACTTTTAAAACAGTTTCTGTGTCTGCACTTCTGGGTTCAAAGCAGCCCATCCTAAGCAACAAGAGAGAAAGAGCACTGAGAAGTGCTGAACTGGAAAGGCTTTGAAAGCTTGCCTCTTTTCCCATCATTTTCAGACTTTCCCATATGTCAGAAGAGGGATGGAGAGCTACTAAACATGAGAAAATGCAGCCAAGGTCTCAACAGGAATTGTTATCAACATGTAATTTGCAATTAATTACTTCTTTTGTTTTTATCCAGAGAACCATGTGTGATCTATTTGCTCAAATGTGTAAGCATTCAAATACAGATGTCGCTCATTCTCTTTTGGGTAGCTTGCTCTACCCTTTTGACATATCACCAACCCCAGCCACACAGAGGTTTACAACTGGTGAGGGGTTTTATTCCAAAGGGGAACACCTTTTCTTTTCTTTTTTTTTAAAATGATCTTTTCCCTTGCTGAGACAGTGTCTCTTCAAAAATTCAAGTGAAAGTAGTGAACACTCAAAACAGATAAATGCCAGATACAGTGCATGCACAATTAAACCCAAATTATATGAATTATTCATTTTCAAGGATAACACAAATGTTGTACCTGCTTCCCTATAGCCTTGCTCTTCATGTAGCTTTTTCTACGTGCATTCTGAATGGTACATGCCTGCTTTTGTTTATGTATGTGTATTTTATACTTCCTGTACATGAATGTAAATCAATGCACAATGGCAAAAAGCAGTAGTAAATCAGTCACTTCTTTTCCGTCTGTGTTCTTTCTTTAATTGAATTAATAACAAAGCTGGTCAGCTCCTCATAAAGCAAACTTTCACTGCTGATAAGTTGATACTAATTATTTAGTAAAAACATGGTTATTTCTGTGAGCATTTTTGGACGTAAGGACAATAAAACATTTTTAAAAGACAGATTTTAATTTTTATTTTAAAATTGATTTTTCATTTTATTTTATTTGTAGCATTGTAGAATGTTCTGTTACATCCTGTGGCACTGTAAAAATGAATAATATAAACATTCACCTGAAGCATATCAACCCAGAGGGAACAAATGCTGAAAACTGTAGTGTTCCACAGAGACTTAAAATTTAGGATTTTTGTTCTATTTCAAAATAGAAGATAAATATCAGTAACAAAACTGGGAGCAAGACACACCGATTTAGAGCTAGCCAAGTGTAATCACCAATCCACCAGAAACTACTAGGATCCCTTCAAAATAAGGATTATTTTGTCTTTCTAAAATTTTGGGGTCTTCAGCAGATATGTCACTATCCCTGATGTGTTTCTGAAACATTAAATTTATTTTGGCTTTCTGATCTCTGGAATTTATGTTCTACTTCATTTCAGGCTTGCCAGCTTCTTATTCTATTTTTTCCTTTCTTCTCCATCCTTCTAATTTTCAGGGTTTGATAAATCCAGCTTGAATTTCTTTCACTTATTTTCTTTCCGTTTTGACCTGTCTGTCATCTTACTTCCATCTTAGCCCACAAGAACACTTAAGCTGCAGCTGCAGCTATATCCTACCTACTTGTCCTATAGCTGTATAGTCATACAGCAGCATACAGCTATAGTATGTCTGTAGGACTCCTGCCCACCCCCTACTATGACCTTACCCAGTAAAACAGTGAAGGTGCAACGGAGGTGCTGAGCACCTGGGTGCATCCCCAACACGTAACTGGGAAGACTGCAAAGATTTAAAAGTGCTTGTCGCATCCAGATGAACAAAGCCATAACTCCAATTCCTAACATTTCGGTTCTTGGACCAGAGGCCAGACCCAACTGATGGGCATGTGTAGCAGACAGAGGAGCTGTAGACACCATAAAAATACATACATTGACCCCAATGAGATGATGTTTCTTTAGTGGTGCGAACATGTTCCCTCTCTCCTTCCTCACCTTCTTCAGTACCAGGGTCTGATCCCTGGGGCATGCTGTCATATCTGGCCTCCCAGGCCTGACAAGCAAAGGAGCACCTGGTTTCTGGATCTTGACAAAGGAAGTATCTGCTTCTTTGACACTGGCCCAAGAGGTGCCTTCAGAGCTTGGAGAAGTGCAGCAGTGTTTGTGAGGTGGCCTCTTGGAGAAAGCACTTGGGTACTCCAGGGCAAGGGTAGCAGATGAGCAAGGCATGAGCTGGAGGAGGGAGGGATTGATTAGTTGCTTTTTTTAATGTGCAGCAACAGCCATAGCTCATTTCAGAGCCTTCTGCCTTTCTACAGATGGTTCCCTGAGGATGCACGCTAAAATTGAAAAAAAAAATAATAATTCTTGAGTTTTACTAAAAACAGGGAGTTTGTATGATAGCAAAAGTGAGCAATGAATGTTGTAATTGAGGCTGAGGACTTCTTTGGATAATTTACAGGAATTTCTTGCATGGAGCTGGTTTTTGGAGCAAAATGGACAAAGCTTAATTACATTTTTATAATGGGTAAGGTCCCGTTTATAAACAGTTAAGAAAGAACTAATAAATGATTAAGAGATGTCTTTGTGAGTGTTCAAACAATGCTTAAGCCAGTAGGTCAATAGGGGTTGGATTTGCATGATGGATAAGCCCGAAACCTCAGGCTAGCTTCTACCTAAAATAGCTTTTATTTAAATTTCTCCAGATGCTTGCATCCCTACCCATAAAATTCCCCCGGTACATGATTTCTGCCAGTAGGCATGCCGACTGTCACGTACGCCTTGACAGAACCGATCACCTCAATGTAGCTCAGGCCTGCACACAAACGAGAATGACAGTCTGCCAAATTTCAGCTGCAGCAGCAGCTCACCTGGAAAAAGTCCTCAAGCTGCTGCTAAGTCTCTGTCAAAGAGCAGACACTGCTCCTACCTCATTACCCAGTCAGCACAGTACTGGGAAGCAAGCAGAAAGGCTGACCTCCCACCCCTGTGGGAAGCAAAACTAACTTGCAAAACCACACCCAAGGGACACTGGTGAAGGAAGAGCTGTCCTCTGCCTCAGAAGGAGAGGTCTGCAGGGTGCAGAGGTGAACACCTGCCTCCAGACAACTGGGGCATCTGGAAAAGGGGGTCCAGCTCTGAGGCTCAGGGGAGGGCATGGCAGTACAAAAGGAAAAGCAAGCCCAGGAAAGAGTTTGATGTAAAGGCAGCAGCCAAAGGAGACAGTGACAGGATTGCAGCTGCAACTCTGTGCTGATTCAGTCCCAGCTAAACCCCATGTTATCTGTAGGAGTCATCTCACTTAGCTCTAGCCACAGAAACTGTGGCACATCTTCAATCAATGAAGAGCAATGGTCCTCTTTGAAAGGACATCCACCCCTTCTTAACCTACATCTTTACTATTCTCCAGATCAAGCAGTCTATATTTACTGTGAAGTAGAATACAAGGCTTATTCCTGGCCTGATCTGTACTTGGTATTTAATCATCAGGCTGCTACACTGAGGAAAATGAACCGCAGGATTTGCAGGCAGTGTCACTTTTTAGACAGCAGTGCTAAGTTATACTTTGCAGAAGTATATCATTAGTAGCCTTCATATAATTATTTGCATCTTGCTAAGCAATCACCACATTAAATGCCTTTGATCAGATCTTCAGATGGTTTAATTAGCAGACTTCAGGAGCCCATGTCAGTTGTTGAGATCTAAAATTCTGCCCTTTACTAATCATTAATAAGTACATCTTTCTGCATTCTTCCATCACGCCAGCATTACCCTTCATAGCACGGGAGGAAATGCAGATGAGCCATTCTAACCCACCCACATTTATTAATCAGCATCTTTTCTCTTGCATGTTTTTTGTCTGTGTTGGGTGACATTTCCTATGTGAAGAAAGATGCCAGTGACATAATAAATATGATCTTCCACAGTCACAAGTCTATACCCATAAGCCTGCCTCCCTCATCTCTATACTATCACATAATGTGTTTTATCAGTTGAAAATGTGCATATTTTGGATCTTGTTCTCTGGAAGCTGAGCTTTGTGTCCCTGAGTGACACCATATCAGTGACACCATGTCACTATATCAGATGCTAGCATTGCAACACAAAGTTGTCCAAAAGTGGGATTTGGAAGAAGATAGAACTATACACTGCTGTGGAAATGACCACTCCAGCTAATGGAAGTATCTGGTCTGTGTTTGACATTTAAAACCATAGAGGTTTAGTCTCCCTCCTTCCATAGGTTATTGAGAGAATTCAAGTGTCTGAACTTGATCCCTTCAGGTCACACCAAATGCAGAGGACCCTGGAGCTCCTGCCAGGGTGTGCTCACAATCAAGGTGAGCTGCACTGTGGCCACACAGCAATGCAGGAGACCTCAGGACAAATCAAACCCCTTCATTATCCATCCCCTGGGTTTGCAGTAAGAGAGCTCAGGCAGGCAGCAAGGGAGCTGCCATCCCTTCCTGCAAATCCCACAACCTTGCCAACAGGGCATCGGACCTCTAGAGAAGGCCCTCCGCACAGATTAAGCTGAGTCACCCCTAAATTAAATCGCTGGCATTGTGCAACACAGATGTTTGAGAACTCCATCCTGTTTCCTGCCTATAGTTTCTTTTTATCCTAGCATTCCTCCTGGAATTGCACACTGTCACTGATATTTCTTTGTTTTGTTAAATAAGATTTAAATCAATAGGCCTATTATTCCCTTTGTGCTTGTTCATTAGACAGTGTGGGAAGTTATAGCACACTAGTGAAATCACAGTCAGAAGCAGATTGTGTCTGCAGGTTTTATCAACATATATAAAACTGACATTCAAAAGTGTGTCTAACTCTTTTATTACGAAAATTTACTTACCTTATCCCTTCCTCCCACATCCAACAACAACAGGGAAGAAGTTTTCTTAGTCAAATATTTGACACTCCAAAGTGCAAAATGAGTTTGTGAATGATGCTAATTTACCCAACAATCACTGCTCAGGCACTTTTACTTGCCAAGGAAGTGTGACAAAGAAAATGCAATTGTTCAGGGAATTGTGCAAGCAATAAAATGTTATTTTACTGTACTTAAAATTAACAAAAGCAGGCATAGCATAGTTACATTGATGTTTTTAAAATTACCTAAGTGCAATAAGTGAACAAAGATTGAACAAGGATTGAGACTCTTTAAAGTTGATTACTCTGATGAGCAATTTTGTTCTTCAGCCCATTAGTTTTGGATAAAGTGTCTGTATCTGCTTCTCTCTGTATTTTGCTTTGCCTTATTACAGAGGTACAATAGCAATCTCTCTAGGCTCATTTGCCAGGACGATATGATTGGGCTGATGGAAGACATACCAGGGTCCTGCTTTTTAAAATGTATTCTCAGCTCGACAGTGCGCTGCCAGACTTCAAATGCTGGGGCCCACTGCCTTACCAGAGTTTTCAGCCCCAAGACAGGCTTTTTGTTTCCCAATAGAGTTCATCAAGGAAAGGAAAATCCAAACGCTGAAGAAGAGCCACAGCGTGAGCCAACCATGTATCAGTGAGAATAACTAAATCCTGCTCCCATTTAGTTCAACTGGCACAGCCCCCAACATCTCCTGGGCATACAGCTGAGCAACCCTCCTATACTTCCATGCCTTTTGATACTGCCTATTTGTCACCCAGCTCTACTGACGTCAGCTAACCATTAAATGTTCGAGATGCCCATGTACTGGCACATGAAACCTGTGATCTACTGGCTGAAAACATTAATACGAGCACTTAGATTGAAAGAAAATAATATTTAATTTAGGTGAAGGAGTGTGAGGTTGCACCAGGACCTGCTTTTAATGTACTATTTAAAAGTACATTCTCCTTCTCCTCCCCACCTCTGATACTGATATAAATAGCAAATATCTTCAAAAGTTGGACTGGTCAAAGGATAAGGTTTAAAAGGTAAAACTAGTTGACCACCTTTTCTTCCTTTCCCTCCCTGGACATATCCTTATATCATTTCAGGTGGTCCAGATCATTGGGTTTATGCTAAGTATTACTGAATTTTCTATTTGCAAAGCCAAAGCAATTTGTCAGCATGTAATAACCAGTCTTTTGTGTAGAAAGCAGCCAGGAGCCATTTTGGTGCGTGAAAGAAATGAAGTGCTTTTGTAACTACGAAGGGCAAAAAAAAGAGACATGATCTCTGTTTTGATTTTCCTAAGCCTGAAAGGCTGCCTGCTGATTCCAGGTAGCAGCCAGATCTCACAGCCCAGGCAAATACATCCTTTTTCAAGTGACTGTCTCCTAGAAAGGACAAAATGCTCTAACTCTTTAACAACATATATATATATAATATAAATACATATATAAATAAATTCCTGATAGATCAGAAATGTCAGGTATTATTTTCCAGGTACCAGCTCCTAAAATAATGCAGATACCTCCTCTGTTGCTGGGTACCTCCTCTCCTTCAGACAAGACAGAGCAGTTCATTTAGTATTTTCAGAAGTGTCTTTACCTCTGCACTCTCTTTGTAAGCCCTCTGATATTGTAGATGTGTCTTGGTATAGTCATCTAAAACACACAGCTACAAACACACACTATATCCCTGACAAGTTGCCTGGCTGCTGAATTCTGATTTGCCTCATGAATTACAATCAGCATTCAAGAATTTGCTGCTGATAATACAGAGCTCCTTGGGCTTTGTATGGATGATATAAGCGCTTCCCTTCCCAGGGACTTTCCCCATCCACCAAAGCCTCCAATTTCTCCCCAAGAAAGAGATTTACATAAAGGTATAATTCAGTTCCTCAATTCTGTTCCCATGACTGTTCATATTGGAGCCACAGTGGAACACATCTCTACCCACCAGGCCTAGTAACAGCTCAGCTGTTTTGGAGATGTATCAGAATAACTCCTCCTCATCGTAGTGTCTCTTCTTTCCTTTGGGAGCTGCTCTGGGGCTGGCTGTGGTGGAGTTCACAGCAGCCCATATGTTGATGTGCTCCATAGCTGCCACTCAAGGCATAGCACTGAGGTGGATGTCTCCCCAGGAGGCATGGGTTTGCTTCCCATTCCTAAAATACATCTCTCTCTTGCCCTTTTTCCCATGGATCCAGGGTGCTAGGCTGTCAGATCCACGCAGTGCCAGGCACCACTGGACACTGGTGACAACGCATCCTAATGCTGTATGGGTGGGTAGCTTGGGAAAATCAAACCTAAAACTAACCTCAAAGACTTGCAGAAAGATTTCGTGATACTGAGTGATGGGGTAATAAATGGCAGAAGAGATTCAATGTCAATAAATGCAAAGTAATGCACATGGCAAAATAACAATTGTAACTATACATATGCAATGATGGGGTCTACATTAACAATTCATGAAAGAGGTCTCAGAATAACTCTGGGTAATTTCCTGAAATGTCAGCTCAATGTTCAGTAGTCAGAAAGGCAAAAAGACAGCTAGGAATAGGAGGAAGAGAATGAAAACAAGCACAAAATATCATTACACCATAGCTCAAAACCACCATTCACCCACAGCTTTCCTGACCGCTCACAATCACTATTCACCCACTGCTTTCCTGACCACTCCATCCCAAAACAAAGGAGGCAGACACAGGGGGCACAGAGCTGTTGGGAGGCACAGACACTAGAGGCTACTGGCTGCATCTTGAAGGAGAACAGGTCGTTGCTTGATGCTTGGACTATCCCAGCTGAGCTTCCTCTTTCTGTTTCCTGTCACAAATAAACTCATCTGCTATGTTCAAAGCAAGGGCAAAACGGTTAAACTCCAAAGCCATTGCTCGTGGTTTTTGTGCCCTCAGGAGCTGCATTGTAGAAGATAAATCATCTACCAGAAATTTAAGTAATCAAGGGTTACTTCCACTTGATGAACTTGCTATTCTTGTTTTGTCCTTCATAATCTTTCATGCTGGGACCGAATTAAAAAAGAGACTAAGTCCTAATAGGAATTGCAAGTTAATGGGAGAGGGGGACAAGATAGGAATAACATTTGTATGCAGAATATTTTAGAAACTGTAAGGCCTTTCCTAGTTTTAACTTACATAATGTTTTAAATTGTATCCTGTCACCCTTGAAGTAATTCTGAAGTTATCTATCTGCAAGCTACAAGTTGGTCTTGTACCTTTAGTCTGCCTTCATTCTGCTGGAGATAGTTCCAAAATACTAGTGACTGAGCAAGAGAAAAGACTTACAGTATAATCATAATCTGAAGTTGTTCTCTGCTGAATAAATATGACAGTAGAATGCAAATTAGAAATCTGATCTAGAAAAAGATCTTGGCCAAAGAATAAGTACCTGGACACTTCATAAAAATACAAGACATACAACTAAACGAGGTGGACTAATAAGGAAAATACCTGTTGCTGAGGTTGGTAAGACCTGTTACTGGAGATAGTGTTGGTAGGAATGGCCAATGGTACAATCATGGAAGTGCTTCCATCAGCATTTCAGGAAAGTAAAGCCTGAGGCAGAGAGGTAATGGACTGATATTGTCTCCATGTTAAATGACAAAAAATTATCTATCTCTCTATCTATCTTGTTCATAAATGAATTTCTTTTCCACTTTTTTTCTCCTTTCTGGTCACACATGAATACCAGCCATTTTGATACTGAAAATAAGGGGAGTGTATCAGAAATAGTGTGGCCAGTAGGACAAAGGAAGGGATCACCCCTCTGTACTTGGCATTGGTGAGGCTGCACCTCAAATACTGTGTTCAGTTTTGGGCTTCTCACAAGAGAGACATTGAGGTGCTGGAGCATGTCCAAAGAATGACAACAAAGCCAGTGAAGGGTCTAGAGGAAAAGTCCTGTGTGGAGTCACTGAAGAAACTAGGGTTGTTTAGTCTGGAGAAAAGGAGGCTCAGGGAAGACCATACTGCTTTCTACAACTACCTGGAAGGAGGTTGTAATGAGGTGGGTGTTGGTGTCTTCTCCCAAGTAACAAGTGATAGGACAAGAGAAAATGGCTTTAAGCTACACCAGGGGAGGTTTAGATTGGATATCAGGAAAAAATTATTCACCAAAAAGGGTGATCAAGCGTTGGAACAGGCTGCCCAGCAAAGACACTGTGTCACCATCACTGGAGGTACTTAAAATATATGTAGATGTGGCACTTCGGGACTTGGTTTAGTGGTGGACTTGGCAGTGTTGGTTTAACTGTTGGACTTGATGATTTTAAATGTCTTTTCCAACCTAAACAATCCTGTGACTGAAAACATTTATAATTTCTGCATAAATGTCAGCTTCATTTCTACAAGTTAATGTTTGTGGATCCAAACAGTCTTTGTCTGCTTGCAATTCAGGTAGCCCACTAGTGCTGCACAATTTCTGTGTTTACCAAGTCCACAGGTTTGCCTGACCCTTCAAGAAAAAGCATAAAAAATTACCTTCTGAAACCTGAGCAAATAACATACCACTAAATATGAGAACATTAGCACTGTATTCATTTCCACATGACATTTAAGACTGTAATCCATGCTGTGCAGTGTCTGGGGGATCCTCCTTTCCCAGTAACTCATTTTACTTCCTGCTTAGCCTCTGAATCTAATTGACTCTTCTAGCTAATTTCATTTGGATTGTCATTATGATTATGACATTTAACTAGATTCCTTTAATGTTTAATATATTTAAATATTAAATTAAAATAAGAGATAGCCACCTCTGACATTTGCAGAATGTAGGCGTTTGCAGTCATGTTTTCAACGCACTATGAATTCAGATGACTGGAGAAAAGGTTTTGGCAGGGGGAAAGTAGGTTTGGTGAGTTTTTTGGTTCATTTCTTATTTACTTTCTCTCTGTAAAGAACTTACAGGCATGGCATGACTGCAAAGCTGAGATGACCCACGTACAATTTGTTGATCTCATTAATCACTGAATTAAATGATTGAATCTATTTGATTGCAATTACAGACTCTCCCTCTCTCTCATTAGTCATGGCAATACAACCCTGATTTTTCAAAGGTATGTGGGGGACTAACTTTTTCTGAAATCAGTAGCAGGAGTCTTCCCCTATATAATTTATTCCAACAACTTTAAGTCATCCTTTTGTTTTCACACAAATCACATGCAACCCAACAGACACAGGGTTTTAGCTATGGCTTACTGACTCTGCACAGTTCAAGAAATCTGAAGATTTATGCATGGTTATAGGTGAGAGGCTGAAACAGAGAGAGAGAGAATAACTACACAAAATATAAGCCAAAAAATTGCTTCCTCTCAGGAATAACATTTTGACTGCTAGATAAATTACACTGTGTTTGCGCTTTTGTGGAGCAATCATGACATCCAGTGGGCATCCCCCTTACTGCAGGGCACCAGTACCTTGCCTACACAACAGCAGGACAGGTGATGGGTCACAAAGGGAATATACTGAGAAAATCTCCAGGGAAATAACATTTTCATTTCTCTTTTTTATTTTTTGAACTCTTTCCAAGTATTCTAATTATTAGTCTTGCTGATTGTATTAAGTGTTAAACAGTATTTCAAGATCCTAGGATCACAGTACAGAAAGCTGCCTGGCATGCTAAGCCCTACAGACTGGTAGTTTTACCACAAGATCAGAGTGATGCAGTCACCATTGCCCAGAAGCAAAACCAGCACTCACAGGTAGTCCATGATATTCTCGTCTGCTGTGAGCTGGATGTAATAGCTGCTGACTTTGCACAGGGAATTTCTCGTCTTTCACTAAACTGCTCCAGCATTGGTGTGGGGGCAAGAAAAAGAGGATTTTGCTATCTACTTGGGTCAGGGGATCTCTGTCTCTATGGGCTCAAAGATTTGGAGCATCATGCACCGTAATGAGGAATCCATAATATCCTGTGGCTGGCATTGCTATAGCAGAGGGATAAATTAAACTGGCTGTGGGTGAGCTGATGATGATAAAGGCCTTTAAGCATTAACTTTTCTTCTTCTGTAAGCTGCAGCACCTTTTAACATGTGAACACATTTGCCCATCTGTAGCTGCTGCTACATCCATCACTTCCTATTCTTTTCCTGCCCAAAAGTTCACGGTTGCTATGCTAGCGTTACTGCTGCCTATTCAGTAGCACACCCTACTCAGTAGAAAACAGGTGTGTGCAGTTACAGCCCAGAGACACACACACTCGCTCGCACACACACTGCGCACATAAGGAGAATGATAGTACT
>JANHGB010017562.1:14241-33657 GCA_026283785.1 Coracopsis vasa | reverse complement strand
GAGGAGGGCCACGAGGATGATCAGGGGACTGGAGCACCTCCTGTATGAAGATAGGCTGAGAAAGTTGGGGCTGTTCATCCTGGAGAAGAAAAGGCTGTGTGGGAGACCTCATAGCAGCCTTCCAGTATCTGAAGGGGGGCTATAGGGATGCTGGGGACGGACTATTCATTAGGGACTGTAGTGATAGGACAAGGGGTAATGGGTTAAAACTAAAAAAAGGGAAGTTTAGATTGGATATAAGGAAGAAGTTCTTTACTGTGAGGGTGGTGAGGCACTGGAATGGGTTGCCTAAGGAAGTTGTGAATGCTCCATTCCTGGTGGTGTTCAAGGCCAGGTTGGACAGAGCCTTGGGTGACATGATTTAGTGAGGTGTCCCTGCCCATGGGCGGCGGGTTGAAACTACGTGACCTTACCTACCAACTCTAACTATTCTATGATTCTACAATTCTATGACGTGTGCTAAGACTCTGGATGTGCTTGGGTTTTCTGCCTACAGTGAGCACCAGAGCCTGGGAAATTCTTATGAGTAGCAGATCTGATTCTGAGAGAGTGGTCAAACTTATACTAACTTTTCAACAAATACTTATAAAGATGCAACGCTGTAGCCTGGTGAAGTAACTGGAATTTTGAAGTCTTGAAGGTGCTCCAAAATGATATGGTTGTCTTTCAGATAAGTTAGTTCCCAGAGGATTTAAGGCTCAGAACATCAAAATATGCTTTTTTCATCTGTGCATCAATAGATGACCAATACGAAACATAGTCCCAGTGAGTGAAGCTACTAGACAGCCAGAAATGCAAGGTTAGGTTGTGCCAGAAATGCAAGGTTAGGTTGTACCAGAAATACAGAATATAGTTATATTAAAATTGTTCTAATAACTTTGGCTTTTGTGCATTTTGTTTATTTGCTTGATATTGCAATAATAATATTGATATTTATTTCTATAGTGGACAGGAGTATAAAAATTAATTAAAAAAAAAGCCCCAAACGTTATCCACTAAATCCACAGGATTTAAAGTAAGGAAAATAATCCAAAGTAAGAGCATCAGCTAATGCTTTCACTTCAGGCTTAGATCATACTCTTGTATTTTGACATTGCAGAATTTTGAGATTGGTGTTACATGCCACCTGTGCTACAATAAGGGCAATGGAGAAAGATAAGAATGGCAGTCTTAACTACATGTTTCCATTATTTTGTGGATTAGAAATGGGCAGACCTCTAAATGCCTGACTTTGTTTGGGACTAGAGACCCAAATAGTGACAAGCATATGCATATATACAGACACATAATTTCTCACATATTTATGCTAGCAGTTAAGACCTGTAAAATAATAAAGTATGTCCTACTAGAATATGCAAATCAACTTTGATTATATTCAAATATTTTGACCTAAAATCTTTGAAACTGGTTGTCCAGCTTGGAGAATTGTGATGTCATTGCACTAATTGAGTTTTTAAATTTTGGTTTCAATGGTGTTTTCACAGTTAGACGTTTCCTCATTTTTTTTGTGGTGTTGGTTTGTTTTTGGTATCTTTTTTCTTTTGGTTTTTGTGTTAATTTGGAACAAAGAACTTGTTCTCTAATTCATGGAGTCTCTTATAATCTGTTAGTCATTAGTACAATAAAATTCTCTGAATTGCAAATTTTATTGGGACCCAGTGACTGACTCCTACATTATTCTGTGTATAAACATGTTACTGAGCTCCATTGTGAAGATTATTGGTATGGCTGTGTTTTTTTCAGAAACAGCAAATGCTGCCTGTGTATCTGAAATAGGAGAATCTAACTCTTTGTGGACTCTGGCACTGCAAAAACTCAAATCTGCAATAGCTCTGAACACACATTATTATTATTCTTTGTATGTAAGCAATACAGCACAAACCTACATGAGCATTTAACCACTGAACTTCTGCTAATACTGATGAAAATAAAGCTTCTAAAAAGACTCTGTGGTGCTGCCCTTATGAAACCACAGTAAGAATCCACAGGCAAAGAGCAGTTGCCCTGGAGACATACTTAAATCCTTATATCATAAATCAATCCAATTGCAAATATTCTGTCTTCGCGTGTCAGTTATTAATTCATAGTTGGTTTTGTGTGGTGTTTTTTTTTTTTTTTTTTTTATGATTCAGAGAAGAGAAGCAGTCTGGAGAAATGTCTTTCATAACAAAAGTTAAAATATATTTTATTTATTCCCAAGTGGCTGTTTTAATAGGTAGTAGTCCAGAAAGTCTGAAGATGCTTTCAGACAGAGTATTCATAAAGAGCTGCTTGAATTTCATTTATATTTCACACAAGCCTTGGGAGACATTTATTATTTTAGTGGTGAGTGAATAATTAACACAGGTGGTTTGGTGTGCTGCTGAATCAGACTACCCCTTCTAATCAGTCTGTGGTAGGTGATGCTGTTATAGCAAACTGGTTGCCAATATAGTAAATGCTGTAATGACACATTCAGAGCCTGGTGACAGGGTCATGAAGCCAAGAAGCTGATGGGGAAGGGGAATGGTAAGAGGAGAGGAAAGACTTACACACTTCCCAGAAGGCTGCATAGTGTTGTGATCCCTCCTGATTCACACAGACATTATAGGTCCTCAGAACTGGACAGGAGTTTTCCACCTCTGGCATGTCTTTCATCTCAAAGAACAGTCCTTGAAAGTCTTGAGAATGTTAATTCATAAGCTTCTTGCTGTTTTGATGGTAAGCTTGTTTTTTCATTGAGGTTGAACACTTCTATTCAACTAGAAGCCTAAGAGCGCTCAGTAAGCACATAGAAGGCAACCCCTGAGCAAAGGGTAAAATGCTGCATCATAAACACCATCCCCAGCATGATTTCACTCTTGCTGCCTGCATTGGTATCAACCATTACTCTTCCACAAAAGATCCTAGCTGACTTTTCTCCGTTCTTAGTAAGGCTGGGAAGAGATAAGACTAAACTGATGTATCAGAGGGATTTAAAGAAGGGATAAAACTTCTTTTTATATTTTAAGAGAATAAAAGTATCAGAACAAAAAGTTCTGAGAAAGAACAGTCCTTGAAGTCAGAATCTCAGAAAGCAGCACGGCATAACACAAGAACACAAGATATATGCACTGCATAAGACAAGAATGACTGCATTGAGAGCTTGGTGACTACTCCTTCTACCGTAAAGCTTGGATGGTAAACCCTGGACAGCTGTAGTTGTGCAGAGCAGCATGAAAATGACAGAATCACAGCAACTGCATGGCATGGTTTGATGTACTGATGATTTGGCTATCCAATGCTGCTATTTTTTTTTTGTTGACATAATGCAGCAATGGCTGCGTAATGCAGCACAACGTAGCAGTCACTGCCCTTCATGGCAGTGTAGACATTGCACTGCACTAATTCTTTTTGGTTTGCTTTGCTTTTTGAGCACTGATCATTACTTCTTTTTCATGCATTTTCTCATTTACAACTTGCTTCACTGATTCCACTTAGCTAGTACACATCCTTTATAGATAGAAAAACAAAAGGGAAATGTTCTTGTTTATAAAGAGAAGTCTGTAGTTAGCACACTGAAGAGTGATTCCATATTCATTTCACAACCTCATCACTTGGTCTATAAATAACAGTGTCATGTCCCATTTACAAAAGAAGAGCAGAAATAGCTTTTCCTTTTAATTGATTTTTTTCTTTTTTCCTTTTTCCCTGTCCAAAGCTCTTATTGGAGGACCTGTGGCACTGTATTCAGAAGTTTTACTTATGGGTTGTGGTTCTACTTTTGTTGTGGATTCTACAATATTTTTCTCTTCCATTTTTTTGCACTTTAAGACTGAATAGAAAGTTGGTTGCATATATCAGCAATTTCACTGAAAGCCTCAGTATCCCTGAATTATCACACTGACACACTTGAAAACAAAGAAGAAAAGTTGAAGTTTGGAGTATTAACTAGATTATCACCAGTTTAGGTTAGATGCATAATAGGAAAACAATATGCACTTTAGTAACATCAGAAATCAAGCAAACTGCTTCTGTATAACCTTGCTATCTACCAGTACTACAAGTAAAATCTCTATTTAATCACCATACACAAGTGAATATTATCTTATGTGCCAACTGAACTTTCAGGGGGAAAAAACCAACAAAACTCAGAATTGAATTACTCTGGATTTGCCATCTGAGATTTCCATGAGTAACTCATGAATCAGAGATGTATAGCTGCACGTTTGCAGTTTTCCTTTTATATCCACCACCATCAGACAAATATCAGTCAACAAGCAGGATACAGTCTGAGTCCTCAACACCTGCACAGTACTTAGGGTCACTTTGAGCATCATAATGACACTAAAGAGAAAGTTATCAATGCTTGCGTTGAACATTATTTTATGCATTTCATGTGTAAAAGGACCACGTACAACTTGCATTCTTTTTTCTGTTGATCATAGTAGATGTATCAATTCAATATAGCACATAACCACTGCTTATTTTTATTCTTGTAACCCTCATAACCAGCAGTGTATCTTGTCCCCTTTTTATAGATGGAGAACTTAATGCAACAAACAGCTAAGGCACTTGCCACTGGAAGTCTGAATCAGATCTGAGAAATAGACAGAGTCTCAAATTGGTGGCTTAATTTCAAGAGTTCGAAACCACTTTGGATTGGTATGCAATAGGAACACTGAACCACTTTCACAGTAAAACCTTTTCTTCTAAATGGGATCTTGTGATGTGGGTTCATGTTTTCTTCCAGGACTTGCCCACAAAGGAATAAAAATAGGAAAGTTGCAGTGTCTCATCTCATAGAGACATACTGTATGAAATGAAGTAGGTAATACAATTTCTACTGTGCAGATATTTATAAGAATATCCATGAAGTTTCTGGCAGAGTGTCTATAAACTGGAAAAGCTTTGCATTACAGGAAGACATCTCATCAAAGTAGGACAACTTTCTAATTATCTCACAAGCTGTTCTTATTTTTCACCTTAATAAAGAACATAATTTCTAGCATTATTAGTGCAGCATTTTAATAAGTATTATAATTTCAAAGTTTGTGGAAAAAAAAATATCTATTCAGCGTCTAGTCAGGTACAGAACATAGACCAGAGGACATGTACTTTTCCTCTTTCTAGGATCAGTAGGCAACTCATTAAAAATTTTTGCTATCTAATAAGTACAAAATAAACCACCTGCACATAGGATATGTTGAAAACAGAAAAAAATAGTTTTAGTATAAGCAAATGAATGACTATGGTTCTGAGCAAAATCTGTTTTGGTCAGAATGATTCTACTGCACTGTGCTTGCCAGTGTCAGTGCCACACACTTGGGTTCCCTGGAATGAGGCCATCGATTTCAACAGTGGAGAATGAAAAGGTCTAGCAAAAAGTGTAAATAAGCATACTGTGCTTTTGAAGAGTTGATCCGAAAAGCCTGGGAAATGAAAAATAACTGTTATTATGTACTTGTTGTAGATAAAACAATATATGTTACAATGCCTTAGAGAGTTAACCCATGTGTAAAATCAGAAAAGGAAACTACTTGCCAATAAAAGCTACTTTTCTAAGCCCTGTGAAGTTCTGCCCACATATTTTCATGTGTTCCTGTGTTATCTACACAAGTAACCAGCAGGAATGACTTCTAGGTAAAGTGGAACCACCTTTGTGCAGCTACATCATCAGGTTCTCATGCTTTGACCTGGAGGTTGACATAAAGGAGTGGGGGCCTGTACGCGGATGAAACAATACCTGGAATGAAGCTGTACAAAGACATAAGAGCTCACTTTTATGGTACATATCTATTAATTTCAATAAGGCTTGAATATTACGCCAAGTCTATCATGGAAAGTGATGGGATTAAAAAAAAATAGAGATTGGCAATGAAATTGCATATTATTTTGGATGATGGCATCATATAAGGGAATAGAAGGAAAATAATGTGGAATAAAATGAAGAATTTTGCTTATGCGCTTTAAGCCAGATGTTTACACTGGCTTATTCATTATCATGTTCATTATTGTATTTATTTTGCATCGATTATTCATAATGATTGACTATGAATTTCTTCCTGTTTAGATTTTATGAATGGCTAATTCCCTACAATCCTCTGTCATCCATATTTTTTTCTTTTTGGAGCATAACGATGATACCTTATGTGAAATGTAGAAAGAAAAAGAAACATGTAGAGGATTTGATCTTTAGAATGCAACAAGAAAATAATATATCTTTAAATGAAACTTTACAAATAAATATAACCAATTCAAGTACTTTGGAAAGCATTTCCTGTATTTCTAGTAAAAATAAAATTTTTGATAGCTCAGGCCAAAACAATAGTTTCATCACTTTTGTATGTGAGAGTGATAAAATGAATTCTTATTTTTTATCTTTGTGATTTTTTGTATCAAGATTTTAATCAAAGAAATTATAATTAGATAATTTTATAATTAAAAGAAACCATGATAAAAGTAAAATTGAAATGACAGTGACAAAGGGCTCAGGTATCAAAAGTAAACATTTATACATCTGTTTCCTACAAACTGAAAAATGGCCTTTTATAATGCTGGATTGGTGGTCTGTCTTTCAACCATCTATCCACTTATTAAGCCAGAATCACCAGTATACTAACCATAATTCTGGGGGTGGAAAAAGTTATGTTATAAAAACACAAAACAAGGAGAAAGGGTAAGTTGGAGACTAAGCAAATTATTTCAGATTACTCAAAACACCGCCTTTCACAGCACCACTGACAAGGAGCTATTTAAACTTACCTCATCAAGTAACACAGAACAGTTTAAGGAACTTGTTTCTCGTCTAAAATAATAGATTTACAGTCAGTTTATAACCTTTCCAGCTTTCACATCCCCTGTTTGTCTTGCTTGTAGTCTGTTAAACAAGAAAAGTGTTGTGACCCATAATTGCAGGCAGATTCACAGCAGGTTTTGAGGAGCTTTTTTTGCCAGAGTGTCCGAGCTGTCTCCATCTGCTGCTGTCTTGTGTGCTTCCCACAGGGGGACCTGGCTAATTTTTCAGTCAATTAGCAGAAGGGTTGCTTTTGTTCTCCATGTACACCCCCACGGGCTCCTCTTACACCCTGGACACACTATTCAGATGTTGGGAGTCTTCAAAAAGCATATCATGTTATTTTTTTTCTATTGACCTTTGTGACATTGTTGGGCAAATGCTGTCTCCTGTAATCATAGACACTTACATTAAACTATGTAGACTAACTTTAGAATGTTTTTAATATAAATATTAATAATGCATGTAGCAATGGTTTTTCTTAAATGATTTCTGAAATCTTTTATCGAAGCTTAGTCTTACTTTTTCATTTAGGATGAACTAGTTGACATACTAATACTTCATCATGATCATTATTTGCTATATATTTTACTCAACGGGAAAAAAGTTTCTTAACAATTGCTTTTGCTACTTACCTTTTAGCAAGGAACATTTAAATGATGAATAGAAAACTTAGGTTATGAACACAACTTCAGTTTCAGTGAATATTACATACCAAATGAAATAAAGAGCTTTAAAAAGTAGATTTAATTGTGCACATGTATGTATATACCTTTGTATAGTTAGCAGAAAGGTAATGCAGACATTATATAGTGGCTGAATAATAATCTGATAGTCAGGCTCCTTGTCTATTCTTTGTGTTGCTTTCTATGAATTTTAATCAGGGTTTGGCTAATATGCACTCCTTGCAAGACGGAAAATACTGTTATTTCAGTATAACAAAATATTACTGTATTTCTGGAAAAAAGTCCGTGTTTTCTTCTGAAAGAATATAGTTGAGCTAACAGAAAGCAATATGCTTTAAGCCCCCAATTTATGCACATTTCATTTGGAAAGCTATCTTGCCTAGGTGTCCCTGAGCTTAATCGGCTTCGAGAAATTTTGAATGTCAGTTTGCATATGAAATTCCCAATGTGCTGTAGCGACCATAGTATACTATGGGAGCATATAGAATTCTTTTTAATATTGCTGTCGTACCTTTTATCTGTGATTTCTATCTCAGACGCAAATATGGATCAGTGAGGGTATTTTTCCTTCTCCTTAGCTCCACGATCACGCCACTACTTTTTATGGTAGGATATCAAGCGAGTTCATTTTCCTGTAACCTTTCATCTGCCCAGCCTCTTGGCTATATCTTTCTATAGTTAATAAATATACTTTTTCTCAGTGTTAAGCAATAAAATATTCACTGGGTCTGAGCTGGGGTTAACAGATTTCTGAAAATTTTATTGCGTGACAGCCTGTCCTGAATAATCCCCTCAGCTGTCTCATGTTCTGGGGCAGAAATGATCTTATGTGTCACTCTAATAGTCTAGAATTACACTTGTATCACTGTCACCAGCATATGGGGCTGTGTATACCCCTAGGCCCAGCTCCCTCTCTTTCACGGCATTTAAAATGATAACATTTGGCAAAGCCAGTTTTGACAGAAAGTGAACTCTCCTTTCCGCGCTGGTGACAAAGCCGGCCACTGGAGGCCTGACACTGAGCAGCCAGTCATCGTACTCTTTGCTAGGTAATGATCGTGGGTTTCCCTTCTCTTAATAACCACCTCGCTGCAAGGGGAGGCTTGAGTGCAAGTCTTCACTTAATTATACAGTCTTCGTCTTAAGTGCTTTATTCATGTGAGGGTTTCAGCTGCTCAGGCGTTATCATAGCTTTTCTTTTCCACCCTGCCAAAACATAACGATTCCTGGGCAGGCAAAGGGAAAGGGAAGGATTTTGGGAAAATAGCAGGCAGGAAAACAAAATGGCTTGCATATGCTCAGAAGCAAAACAGTTTTAGGAACTGTACTTCATATCACAATAATAAATCTCTGAATGTTTTGCACTGCTAATATCAGCTGCTAAAGGTGGTGTACAGCTTGTGTGCAAAAGACTGAGGGGAAAAAAAAAGAAGATTCCAAAGTCAAAGAAAGAAAAGGCAAGAAAAAAGAAAAAAAAGAATTACTCCCTAAAACAGAGGCCAGACCCTGAAAGGCTGTTTTTTAATACAAGCAAAATAAAATGTGGCAACTCAGGAACAGTGCTGAGGTGAACCCTTTATTTAGGTCTGCTAAACTAACCAGTAGACATTTCTGAAATGCAGAAGGTTGAGCCAGCAGGTGTTCCTGGCAGTGTAAGGAGGACATAGGACATTATTTACTATTACCACTAGACAAACTATACTTATATTTTCCTTCCCGACCACAAACTTTAGTTTAGAATTTGAATTTTGAGCATATTTTATTCTTACAATTTACTTTCACCATTTTAACTGGTATGCTTCTAAATGAATCCTTGACTCATTTTCCCATTTCCCACTGCTTTCTCCATAACGCATCTTGTCTGAAGCTCGTCTGCTAATTCCCAGTGGATATCTCTACTGATGTGTGTTTTAGTCTACTCTTAGGTAGTAGATGTTTCAGGTTGATTGTTAAAAAAGAGAATAAAGTTTGGTTGGTTTTTTTTCCTTTTTGCCTCCCCCCACAGCTATATTAGCACAACTATTTTCAGTGCCTTTGCACATTGCTGACTTTATCCATACCAAGGAAATGGCCCTTATTTTTTGCTTACATCCAGACGCTGATTTGAGAAACATCTGGGGAGTTCCTTATTTTTCTTGAATTCCTGTTTTCAGAAAAGAAAGGTTGTCTTGAGCTGTCTTTCATTACTAGCACACAGTGAAATGAGCTCCATAATATGGAGACATAAGAGATACCCTGGACTACAGCAGTTTCACAGTGATCTGGAGAACTGTAAAATCTCAAAGGGTGAAGGATAAAAAATTGTCCCAGAAAATTAACTTGTGAGAGCGTCAGATAAGCATCTGAACTGTCTGAAATTTGATTTCAACCAAATTCCAGATCTTTTGTGTTTCAGTCAATTCTTTTTCTACAATGGCAATCTCTTAGGGCTTACCACTGCACAACCTGAAACCCAATGATATGGTTGCATGAAGCGTAATGCTCAATGACCTCCTTTGTAGGACTATAGAGATCTCATTAACATTAATACCATTTGTGGAGAACCTTAGGACAATGTGAAGCAGAGCTTTAAAAAACATGCATTCACCCACAGATGTGCACTGAAATTTTAAAGACATGTACTGGATTGTTAGGAATATGCACACTGAATTTTAAGCAAATCCCTGAAGTTTCTGGTGCCGCTGCTTAAGCACTTCATTCTCTGTTATGTGCAGTGACTTTCATAAACAGTTTAAAGCAGTGGTATGAACTATTTGCCTGAAATAACTCTGCACTTGTTCTTATACTATGGATCTCCTGAAAACTCAGTCATGATTCCATCCACAGAGACACAAGCAGTCCCTCTCCGCATACCCATTAGTTCTCCTTATTGCGATTAATAATCCTCAGGTAACTTGTGGTCACAGAGCTAGTATGTGCATAACTGAACATAGATCCTCACCACTGTGTTTAGCTGCCCTGTCAAGCTGAATACGACATATACTATTATTGAAAGCCAGATGATGACTTCAGGTCATGGCCCTTTGTGATCAATGTAAACATTTCTTAGCCTCCCAGTAGAGAAAGCAGTAACTTCAAGTTAAAATTATGTATCCTTGACTTGTCATTTCAGATAGCTTCTGCCTGTATATGATCGTGTGTGTGCATCTAACCATACATATGCACTTATTTTTATGAATGCTTATACATATGGATGCATGCACCCACAAACACATGTGCTATTATATAAGTATTTGTCAAATTATAAGCTGGGTTCACCACTTATACACTATGTATGGCTTAATGTGTCTGTGGTTGGTAGCATTTTGAAACTATATAGTAGTTGATGTTAGTAACTTATTGGCAACCCTAACATTCAGTAGTGGGAAGACAGGAAAACAACAGCAAGGGAGAGAAACAGTCAGGATACAAGTTGATAATGCAGGCTGTGTTTAAAGAAAGTAAGCCCTATTTGACCAGTTTGTACATAAGAGCTAATCCATAAATTGAGCTTTATGCTGTCATATGGAGACACTGAATGCAACAGGTTCAGTTTAAGTGAGATTTTTTGTTTGTTTGTTTGTTTTGGAACATTATTCTTCATCAGGAAGGTCTCAGGTCTAAGGCAAGAGAGTATCATTCAAAGATGGCTTCCTTCATTACTCATCCAGTTAGGTGCATAATGAAAGAGCAATAAAATGTTGGAAAGGTGTAAAGGCTTGGCTCTGCCTAATATGGCCAGCCTGATAAAAAGCAGTCACTTGCTGTGAGTTTTGGTCTCAGTGATACTAGCTTTTCTGCTTTCTTTGGGGGTTTGCCTTTAGGATCCAAAGCATGGCATTTCCAGCTAGATTACCTGAGTTAAGGCATTCAGAAAGTTTTATTAAGTGTAGAAAAAATACAACAGTTACAGAGGAAAAAAGATCTGTGAATCAGATAAGAAATTGCACTTTCACACATTCTGATGGTCATCTGTTAAAATCGTGTGTGTTTTCAGAATTCAGCTACATGAGAAAGAATGCTTATGAAATATTTTTAAACTTTATAGAATATATATCTTATCAAGTATTGCATCATCCAAAACTCTTTGAAAGCAATCAAGCAAAGCTTCTAAATACTAAGCTTAGCTGCTACTCATGATTCCCTCCAAACAAACATCCTATTGCAGAATTTGTTACCACAGCTGGTAGAAATGGCTATACTCATGATTATGACAACTTAGCTATCATAAAATTGGTTGCTAGATCGCTTTCTACAGATTTCTGCATCTAGTTCAAAGTGCAGCTGAACACACAAACGACACAGTGTACCATGCTTTGTCTCACCATCTTATGCTCTGTGACTAACACCTGACATTTTCCTTCAACAAAATTAATCACTTCGGGAAAATAAAAAATAAAAAAAAAAAAGAAAAAAATATCTATACTTATTCTGATCAAGTTTTTTCTAATGGGACAAACTCCCAATCTCAAATTGTAGAGGAGAAATCTTTAATAATCACATCACAGGGACAAGTTCCATAGCATTTCCAAAAGGGCTTTTCAACACAGATATATCAGTCAGATTGTTTTACTCGAATATCACATTAAGACTGAGGCATGCCAAAAAAGCTATTTATTTATTTATTTATCTATCTATTTCAACCCCTGGATAATTTTTGGTATAAATAAAAATAGGTGGTTAGAAAATTTGGTTCTATCCTTGGTACTGCCAGTGATATTCTGAAGAACCTCGGCTAGGAGGTTTAGTATCTGTGCCTTTTTAAGGAGCACACTGGAGACAGTTTACTCTTTTTCTTCATCTGCTAACATTGTATATGTTTACTCAGAGACTGTTCCTTATTTTGTGAATAAATAGTATCTGGCAACTTTTTAAGATAGTAAATAGTGGAAGAAGTATGTGAGCAATTACAATGAATCTTATTTTTGTCTTCATAATTTTAGTTTCTTTCAGTATTTAACATGGAAGCAAAAAATCGGCTGAGGGGAAGTTGGCTGGTTTGGCTGGATGTGTACTCAGAAGCCATATATTTCAACAAAATATGGCGGAAGCAATTATTTAAAGAAAAAGCAATGCACTTAAAGCAGAATAAAGTGGAGTGTCAGAAAAACAACAAAAAAATGTTTTATTGATGACTGATCAAAAAAGGCAAAGAAATAATATTTAGAGACAAAAAATGAGATTGTACACTCTCTACATGATAATTTTTGACTGGTATAAAGATAGCATGAGTAACAAGTTCTCATATTGTGAATACTGAATTTTGGGAGTTTGCTTTGGCATTGTACACTGAGATAATCCGTACCAAGTGCAAGCTTGCTGTAAATTCTTGTAAATATCATTGTGCCAGCCTTTTTCGTGCTCTATATTCTGAGATTACTTAAGCAAACTTAAGTAATTTAGGAGTTAACCAGTGTAATATGATTTGTGTATGAGTTAAATCCTTGTCCTTTCATGGGTGAACTTCAGGAAGCTGCTTCAAGCTATCAAATATTCTCAAATATCATTAATTTGTAACAAGAAGTTATGTTAACAAAAGTTAGATAGACAAAATAAAAATGTTACAGAGAAGTAAGAGAAAATCCAGGTTTGATTTTCAAGGTTCATTTTATTTGATTGTTTCAGAATATGTTACAGCTTATCTATATCTAATGAGAATTCCTTATGCTGGCATGTCATATCTATACTTGAACCAAAGCGATAATCCAGGCCATAACAGGAATGATAGTGGAGGAGATACACAGTGTTAGGACCACTTCAGATGGAGTGAAGTCATAGTCACTTGAGTCAGAATCAAGTGTATGATTCGGAATGGTGTCTATGAAGCTGATGAATGAGGGTTCACTATAAAGCCCAGTGCTCTATTTAAAAGGAAGAGAAAGGTATGTGTAGAACATAAAAATAGAAAAGCTCTCTGTGGCAGGAGGTTGGGGTAACAACTATGAGAAACAACTGTTAATATGATTGACAATACTTGATTAGTTTTGTACATGATCATATGGAGTTTTACCACTACTAGAAGGATGACTAGAGCTTTAGCTCACTACACCCTGGATACTAAGAAAAGAGAAAGAGTGATAAGTCTGTTTCTGTTTCAAGGAAATAAAAGTGCTACAAACTACAATATCAGACAGAGCACTGAAAACAAAACCAGAAAGAGTTCTAGCTCATGGAAATCAAAAAAAAAATTACATAAACATTTTAAGAAAAGGTAGAAGCAAAAGCCTTTATGAATTTCAGTAATACTGAGTAGTAATGTTAAAATTTGTTTGTATATTAAGTCCACCACATGGCTTTAAATATTAGGTGTACAGTAAGCTGACAAAGACTGAAGGAGCTAAGGAAGAGAATTGTAACATCCCTAGTGATGCTTTGTAATTCAACTATATACCATTTGTGTTTACTTGGAAAAATTTTCAGAAAATGTCAGAAAAGCATCTGGAGATCATAATTGTTAAATGCTGGTATAGAGGCTTGACTCATTAAGGTGTTTCCATAAAACCAGCCTTCTTCAACATCATTTTTAGTGCTTCTAAAAAAAGTCAGACGAGAACAAACAAGACTCAGTATGAAATTTAATATTGATTTCAACTGCTGTTTGTGTTGATGTGGGCATTTGACACCCATTTTCTACTCAGTCAGTAAAGATGCTTAACAATGCATCTTAGTGCCAGCTCTTGCTGTTCTGTTGTCTATTGCTAGATCACGTCAATGGCAGAATGAACCTCTAAGGAAAAATAAAAAACAACCCACAAACAAAAATCAACCTTGAAAAAAGGAGAGAAGCTGTAAAAATTATAGAAAATGGAACAGTTAAATCTGGGTCAAATACTTTGCTGTTTTAATGGAAGATAATCATCTGAATTGAATTTAGTATGACCTGCAGATGCTTTCATGAGTCACTGGATCTGAGCTAATAACCTCTGCTGAAAGATGAGGCATACAGCTTAGGCTGCTCTGTGCCTATGCCCTTGTTCTGTATCAGAGTCAACTTTTGTCTGGCTGGGCTGAAAATAGACAAATTGACGCTGTCTCTGTTTTTATCCATCCATGCAAACATGTCTGCTGGAAACTTCCAAGAGCTGAAAGAATTCATGCCTGTCACATGATGAGGAAAATGTCATTGCTTGAATGGTCTGAATTAAGAAGTCAGCGTTTTCTAGAAGAAGTCAATGTGTCTTCTAATACCACCATAGAATCACATGATTTAAATGGTCCATGAATATGACAAAACCGTTATATTTTGTTCAATGTAAAATAAAATTAAGACGGCAGAGGCTACACCAGGAAAAAAAAAACAAAACAGAGAAATATTCCCTACATTATCATTACTCTCACCCACCTGGGAAATGGTCTTTAGCTTTGCAGTACCAAAGGCATTTGTAGCAAGCAAAGGGTCAGCATCTGGGAGAAGAATAGGATAGGTTTCAATTACAACAGACTTCGGGCATTCAAATCTGAATTGGATTTCTTTAACCTATGCTCCTCATAGTCAAAGAACTCTATTTTGCTTTTCCTAGCAGAAAGGATCACAGTGAGACTTTCAGTGGATGTTTGCAAGTTTGCATGAGGAAACATCTACTTCAGGAAATTGATAGACTTTTACAATATTCTTTGCTAAAGTCTTGGGGACAGTGTTGCTGTGTGGCTGAACTTCTAGTATCACTTGGGTACAGGATGGGTAAGAACCTTCCTCTGATCCTGTGTAGATAAGGTACATCTTTTATGTCCAGGTGGTTTTCCAATTTCTGCACTTTCAGATTATGAAATAAGGAAAATGCTAATTTTTCCTAATTGCTGCTTGTGTCAATGGCTTTTTTCTATTCTGAGGCTAAAAGCACAAGGGAGTACTGTGGAACAATATGGAAATGCTTTCAGGCATTCAAAACATCCCACCTGAATTTTTGGTTTCACGTTAATTCAGAATGCAATGTGAAAGCTAGAGGTCTTGAAAATGTACAAACTGAGCACCAGTAATTTTCACCTGAACTCATTCAAACTGAAGTTAGTAGGTTTCAGAGAGCTCTAATAATTACTGAGAGACTTAGCAAAGGCTTGTCTGATCCTATATTTGTGACTTAGCACAGCATTCAACCTTCTTTCACACTCGCCGTAGCCAAATTAAGAGCTCTTAGACAATGATGGATGGCAAGTCTGCCACACTTTGACTTTAAAGAAGTTGAAATAAAGTACCAGCTGGAAAAAAATAATGGAAATGTGGATGGGCTGTTCAATACACATGTAAATGTAAATAACACATGAGTGACAGTGCAACTGAAAATCAAGACTTTAAAATATGTTTCCACATTCCCCAAATAAGGTATTGGAATTCTAGGATACAGACTTACACAAATCATTATCAAAAAAAAAATAAAAAATATTTCAAACATGTAAAGGGAGTTAGCATAAATCCATAATAGAAACCTTCAGAGATATACAGGATTTGATCTCTGATGCAGAAACTTAAAGGCAAGACTCAGGTGGTAAAAATGAAGAGCTACCTCTTTGAAAACAATAAACTTGCTTTTTCTACACAATGGCACAATCTTGTAGGAGCAAGAAAAGGCATATCTGAAAAGGTATTTGGCCTTTCCCCTTTTCTGTTCTCCATAAGGCTGATTATAATACCTCATACAGTCCTTCAGAAAAAATACTAAGGAAAGGGACATATTAGGGTTTAGCTTAGTGCTAGTAAACATCTGGACTGCTGTGTCAGCAACCTAGGCTGAATATGTCTTCTTGTCACCATCATCTCTCATTTTTGTCTGCAATTTGGTTATAAGTTCTTGTGACATCCTGAGTATTGCACTCTTACTTCATGGTCATCCTGTTGCTAGGACTCTGTACTTTGGGATTTATACATGGAAATCAATATTCATTCTAGACTAATATCAGTAAAGTTACTTCAGATTTTCAGACACTGCATGGGTGTCTAACCACTGCTACCAATTGAAAGAAAAATTCACTCTTTATTTAATTTTACTGAATCCAGAGGTGTTCCATGTAGACTGAATTTATACAGAAAGAGATAGACAAATTGAAAGACAAAGATAGAGACAGACAACAGAAGAAGACTGATAATATCAGAGTCAATAGCATGTCTAAAGCTATAAATCCTTTCATTTATGGAAATACATATAAATGGTTCTACAATGAATTTAAAATTTAACCTCTGAAACACAAAACTTTTGGAGTCCTTTTTTAAGCAGCAAACAAACAAATGTTTAAGTTGCTTTTAAAAATGAATTCACAGACATCTATCACTGAAGAAGAGTTGATTGATTATATCTGAATCCAGCTGGATAACACCAACTCACTTACACAATCCCAGTTCATTTTTTTTTTTTTATCCATAGGCTACGTAAGTTTTGAATTTATGGCTTTTAAGGCTATATTGCCATTCGGAAAAAAAAAAAAATATCAGTGCTGTTTCAGAGTTCAGTGTGCATTATAGGGTAACTGTTTTGTATGTCTTTGTTGAACTAAGACATTAGGTTTTCCAACAAAGTCAAAATAGGAATGGAATTGCTTTAAGAAATACAGCTATCTGTCACAGAGACTCAGAAAAAAAAAAAAAAAAAAAAAAGTGACAAGGGAAGATTTATTTTTCATTCTATATTTAAATATTATACTTTTTTGAACATATAATTCTAATGTCATTTTTTTGCCTTCTGTGCAAGAGCGTGATCCATTTATCTCTGCTTTGGTCCTGGACAAACACTATTGTATCCATTGCAAGTTCATTTGAATAACTCAAAGCATGTATATCCTGATGAAACACTAATAGACACAATGTAGCCATACTATACAGGCACACTAACATGTTTACTAAGCTGATCAATAATAAAATTGATCAGTCTTTTGCTTGGCTAAGTTAATTATGCTATTGATCAGCTTAGCAAACACATTGCTTTCCTTGTGCACTATTACTATACAGGCTCTTTCCCCCACCCCCATCAACTGGATATCAGGAAATTTCAGAAAATGAAATATAACACTATTTTCTACAGTTAGTTCTTCTATTACTTCAGGCTCATCTTCTACAGATAACTATAATGTTTCATGATTAAGGTATTTAGATTTCTTAACCTTCTCTTGCAAGTTTGAGCACTGTTAAGAACACGAGAAAATTTCAGAATCTTTTTAAAAGGCATAAGACTCAGACCAAGCTCTGGCTCTAATGAGATCCTCTTTCTTGCATTAAATATTTGAGGTTCCCTTAACCTCTATGCATCTTATAAAAACATCTCTTGCTTTAAAGGCTTTAGGCTTTCTTAAGGGAAATAATTTAATTGCAGAGAAATGTTCAATACAATCAGAAGATATGGATGATGGGGCACAGCACTTGGAGATTTAACTTTGGAACTATACAGCAAGACACTCAATAGTTTCAAACTAGCATTAAAGGGAATTTCACAGTTATATTCTTGAATTGAATGGCAACAAAGTCTCTTAAGTATGGAAATAGGTCTATTATATTTAGGCTATACATCTTACATGGTTTGTTTACTTTTCTATCTTGTTCTGAAAGACTGAGTTTGTGCCAGTGTGCCATGATAACAAAACAGTTCTCAAGCAATTTTTACAGCTTGAAGCACATGGTAATTGAAAGCTTATTTTCCATACAAAGCCCCTTCCATTAAAGATAGTTAAAATAAATCCCCCACTGCAACTACAAAAGAGCATTGGAAATGGTTGTTGTTTTCTGGTGTGTATCTTAATCAGGTAGTGAACAGAAAGTAGGGAAGCCAGATCTTAAATCCAGACTTCTCTGGATTTAGCAAATATCTTGTAGACTAGAAGCAGTGGGAGGAGTATGTGAATGGCTGCAAGTATTTATGATTATGATTTTTTTATGGTCAAGCATATGGTCAAGGACAGATGTCATTGGAAACATAGTATCTTAGCGCAGATATTCAGCTGATGGAAACTGTATTTGCTCAATTGAATGTGTCTCATACAGTTCTCTTTTGATAATACTACAGTTCTATACCTCCATTCTTTGGGACATAAGAAATTAGAAAATATATAAAATATGTTATAGAAAAGTAAATTTTCTAGGGTTTTTTGAGAGTTCAGAATGGGGAAGAAAGTTTTTTTGTTTGTTTTTTTTTTTTCAGAAGATAATTTGTGAAGCTACAAGGTAAGAGTAAACTGGTGAGAACTTAACATTTGTGGGAAAAGATGCTATGGTACAGCCTATTTTTCTAGTTTGTGTATAGCTAGAAATGAAATCATAGATAGAAACTGTGTATTAAATGAAATTGGGTGATAGGAGTCCCCTCCCAAAGTTTCTAAACCCTAAGCATACTCAACATGAGTAGAGAACCTTGAAAACCACTCAGTAATGTAATCTCCCACTAATTCACATTGTACTTGCTTCAAGTCTGTTGTGTGGTTCCAGAAGACTTAGAAGGTCCTGTTAGCTGCTTGCTTTGTGTTTAGTTTATAAGCAAGTTTTGTGTAAGAGTTCACAATTAGACTCAGAGATTTTAACCTAAAAGAAGTTATTTCTAAAGACCTATTGTACCTATCTGGCTGTAAAATCCTCAGTATAGTGTCAATTACATTTTGCAAAGCTCATTTTCACAGCCATATTTTTGGAAATAGAAACAAATTTTTTCAAAATGTTGTCACATTTTTAAAATTTGAAAATATCCAATGCAAGGTTGAATTTGAAAGTCCTGAAAGTCTACATTTCTCATTAATGTCAACTAATATTTGACACTGTAGACAACTTGGTCAGGGTGTCTTTGGCTGATGAACAAAGACATTGAAGCCACTATCAATGTCGTGGTTTTAACCCAATCAGCCATAAATCAGAAGAACGTAGCTCGCTCTCTCACTCCCCCCACTTAGTCCCCCCTGGTTCCCAGAGGAATGGAGAGGAGAATTGAAAAGAATACAACTCCCACGGCACGGGTTGAGATAAGAACAGTTTAGTAACTAAGGTATAACACAAATCACTACTGCTACCACCAATAATAATAATGATAA
>JANHGB010017562.1:0-14141 GCA_026283785.1 Coracopsis vasa | reverse complement strand
TTTGAAGAAATATGGAAAAAGTTAACTTCATGGTTACCTGATCTCTCCTGGTTGAGGCAACTGGTTGCAGGAATATTGATGTTAATTGTCTTAATATTGATTACTTTGTGGTATGATACAATGTTCCTTCTGGTGTTGTAAATGATCTATGATAAATTATGAAGATTGGAAGAGAAATGAAATCAAGCATCAAGTAGAAACAGGAAATTATTTCAGAAAGACTCTTGATGGCAATGGTAGTATATAAAATTTTACAAAAGAATTTGCAAAAGGACAGAAAAAGGGGGGATTTGAGACAAGGAGGCACAAAATCACAAAATGAAATATAAACCTTTGTAAATAAGTTGACTCAGTTTTTAGTAACATTAAGTTTGATGGCTTTGTAACAGTAGCAATGGAAAATTACTGAGGTGCATGCTTCACAGAGAAACAAAAATAGAGTGCGGCTAGAGAACATACTGAGAATTCTTGTATAAGATAAACCGTTGCAGTTGACGTAGTTTTAGGTCCTTATGACCTTAGTACAAAATAAGCGTAAGAAAAACAGGACAGAAAAACAGAATGTGGGGATGAGGAGTATCTGGGAATAGCAGGTGTCCAGGATGGGCTGCAGCTAAACTAACTGATAAGTAGAAGGACAGGATAATTGCTATGTCTGTAGTGTTAATGAACCAATTAAGCTGATATAAACATTATCTACTGCGCGCGCTTCAAAGGCTGCCAGAAGTGATGAAGATTGTTGGAAGAAGTAAACGACCCTCAGAGATCACCACCACATTTTTGTACGCATGCAGGAAACTTTCTAGAAAATGATGTAATCCATATGTAGCTTCATGAATATGTATGTATGCCCACTGGCTATATAAGGACAGCTTGTGTAGCAATACGGGGACACACGTTGGGAGGAGCTATTCCCCCGTGTCTCCCAGCGCCGTAATAAAGAACTTCTGCTTGTCAACTAGAAAACTTTGTTGGCAAGTTTGTTCCTGGAGTTTTCTCCGAATCACTATATAAAAATACTGTTTGAACTGAAGGACAGCTTGGTGCAAACAGAAATTAATTACATGTGGAAAAAAAAAAAAAGGCCAAATTAGAGATTATCAGAAGGTTACTTCCCACTAGAGAAGTTCTAGAGCAGCCCTGTAAAAGGAATTTTGAGACCTAAAACTAAGCTCATTTTCAAACACAGATCTGTAAGTGAATTAAAGATAAAATAAATAAATAATAAAAAAATTAAAAAAAAAAGGTTAAAAAAGGTTACAACAAAAGATCAGGTCCAATCGCCAAAAATCCCATTTCAAAGCTCAAGTATTTGATAATACAAAGTACTTGACATAATATAGGGAAGTCTAAGCAATACTTCAAGCATAGGTCATGAGCACCACTAGCTTTTTCATTTGCACTAGTGTTTAATCATTTTGAAACAGTTATATCCTGAATAATTTCATATCTGGTTCCCAAGAAAATCAGAGATTAAAATGCATTTTTGCTTTCTTGACCCTAGACCTGACTTGAAATTATGCCCTTCGCTAATTGCCACTATAACTGACACTGTAAGAAAAACTCCCACTATTTTCTACTGGTTAGAAGATAGCCATGGAGCTTTAGAAAATCTCATCAATAAGTTTGACTTGGATGAAAATGTGACACACGGATTGAGTTTGTTACCACCACATCACATCAAAGGGAGTTCTCCACATCTTAGGAAGCAACTGAGTAGCCAAATCTATAGTTTCCAAAAGCATATAGATACAGAACATAATTTTGTTTCAGTGCATCTTGTTATCTGAGTATTTGTAATCCAAATTCCAGAAACATGACAAATCTTTCACGTCTATTATTCTATGATAGGAAAATTGTAGGAAAATGCGAAACAGTTGAAATCAGTATCAGAATTGAATATGTGAACAAATAACGTCCATTGCCATTTTAAATGCCTTTGGTATGGTACCAAACAAATCTCCTCGGGGCTGATAGATCTGACACCAGGCATACAGGAGAGTCAGTCATGTCTAGAATGGCAGATGAAGGATAAACAGGATGAAATAAAGCATTAAATATTGCACAAACTATATACATTTAGGTTTTCAACTTCCCAAATACAATTTCCTTTTAGGTCTTCATATTTTAAAAATTTTAATACAACAGAATTTTTTTGCTTTCTTTAGTAGAGCCCTTTCCTCATGTCTTTATATAAACAACTGCAAGCCTCTGTAAAGCAAGAAAAGGAATAACAGAGAGGAGGGAGAATAAATTGACATTTTGTTGACAAAAGAACACCTTCCCAAAATACTAATCACTCGAAATGGTGTTATTTACAATACATTATGTTTTATATATAAGAATGCAATGAAATATTAAATTTATATTATCAACATGTAATACACAGTAGATTTATGATATATTACATGATTGTATGAAAGTGATATATGTATGCATATAATAGGAAAGAATATATTATATTAAATTGCTGAAAGGTTTAATTTCCCCTAATTTTACATGGCTAACCTGTTTATTTACATTTCATTTTGGTACTGTCAATTACTTTCTAGTCAGTGAAAGGAAGCAGATACTTTTTGGATGTCCTGACCCATGCCCTTGTAAGACAAATTTCTTCCCATAAAGGTACTTCAGAGATGTCACAGGTCATTGTACTTGCACTGTAGATTTCTGCATTTGGTCTAATACATACCACATCTAGCAGTCAGATCAATCCCACACTTTATAACTGTACTTCTTCTATTCTGTGCATTTTGTATTTATGTACAAATTGGATTTGTCCTCATTGCAGTCAATAAGCATTAGTAAGTTCAGTGACACTGGACTGACATGACTAAAGTTGCGTCTTTTTATAAATTACCCTACATGAATTTCCTGTTATGAATTTCTAGTAGTCTGTGTCTTTCTGTGGATTAATACTGTGAAATTGTAGGTAATGAGTATGTCTCTGCTGAATGACACAAATATTAAAACCAACTGTCTGCACTTCACCAATATCAGCAGGGTCCCCCACTTTCAATTTTGTTGGACTAATTCATGTCACTTCAAATTTTATTACAACTCAGAACTTTCATTCCTTAGTGAATTGCATGAGCAGCATGAGCATGCCCTGGATACTGAAAGATTAGAGCCTGCTTTTCTACATCTTCAGACATGTTCAGACACAGAGCTTCTATTTAGATGCAGGGAATTTAATTCTGAAATTTTAGTGCAAGGAATTTCCAGTACAATGTTAAAAATTAGTTTACCTGTCTTCCTAGCCATTTACAATTTAGAAGTAGGAATACAGGAGACATGTGTTCTTCTGAGGCAGCAGCTATAGGCTAGGAAAGTGTCGTTGTTTAAACCCAATCAGCCATAAATCAGAACCACGTAGCTCGCTCTCTCACTCTCCCCCTCAGTCCCTCCCAACTCCCGGAGCGATGGAGAGGAGAATCGGAAAGAATGCAACTCCCACGGGTTGAGATAAGAACAGTTTAGTAACTAAGTAACTAAGTAACCTTAGTAACTAAGGTATAACACAAATCACTACTGCTACTACCAATAATAATAATGGTAAAGGGAATAACAAGGGAAGAGAATACAACAGCTCACCACCCCATCGACTGACACCTCCAGCCTGACCCCCGGCAGTGCCCTAACCCTTTCGGGTAACTGCCCCCAGTTCTACATCCTGGGCATGATGTGCTGTGGTATGGAATACCTCCTTGGCCAATCCGGGTCAGGTGTCCTGTCTCTGCTTCCTCCCAGCTTCCACTCCAACCTGGTAGAGCATGAGGCTCAGAAAGCCCTTGGTCAGACTAAACATCACTAAGTCACAACTGAAAACATCGGTGTTATCAGCGCTGTTCCTAGGCCGAAAGTCAAAACCACAGCACTGTACCAGCTACTAAGAAGGAGAAAAATGACTGCTACTAATGAACCCAGGACAATCAATAATAAAATTGCCAGCCTAAATTAATCAAAAAATTCAAAGCCCGACTTTGGATTTGGTAAGTGCCACCAAGCTACTGTGGGTGAATTTTGCTTGTATGAAAGTGATCACTGAATGTCTAAGATCAGGGATTTTTTTAGAGGTACCTGGATTATCTGATTTTTCTATGTGTGACAGGTACAAGACTAATGCTCCTGTATTGTAGCCAGTCTTTGGAAAAGACAGAGTTCTTTCACTGCCTTGTTTACACACCTGAACTTTAACTCAAAAGATGAAAGATCTTCATCCACATCTTCACAACAGAGACCCAGATGAATGAACAACAGCTAAAGAGAATATTTTCACAGAAACAAGCTTTTTATAACATGAAAGAAAATAAATTGCTGTGCTCAAGTCTGTATTTTTTAATAATTTCCTAGTATTTTAAATAGTAAGTCTTTGTGGGAAGCTGTTCATTGTGTTTTATATGGGTTAGGCACAGAGCAAGAGATGACTGCTTTAGTCTACTGACACACAGGAATGACTTTTAAATACACTTTCTGCAAATGTGGTATTTTCTTATTCTTCTTTCTTTCTTGCATTGTACAGTTGGCTCTGTAGCATCTCTGTCAAAAACATGGAAGGTCCAGGACTACAAAGAGGGTCATTTGTAATGAGGAGAGAAGGTGGAGTCTGAGCCATGGGTCTCATACAGGCATTGCCAATAGCTACAGTTTTGAGAAAGAAGGGTCATACTGCTGCAGGGCCCTGACTGTAAATGGCATTTCTATTACTTTAAAGACTACATAATTTCATTCCACTTAAGTCAGCAGACTAGGAGTATGTGTAATGATCTTCTTTTCACCCTCCAGGGTCTGAGCAAGAATGGTTCCAAGACCAAGTTTTCTGGCTTCCATAAAGATTACAAATGAAGATTTTAAATCTGTGTGCAAGAATATTGAAGGTGCTATTAATGCTTGTTTGAGCTTTAGAAATGCCCTTTGACATTCTCCATCATTATTCCAAGCAAGTAGTACAGGTATTTCAACTTAAATAGTTGAAATCAACTCTTACTTTTACAGGAAGTCTGAATAGATAGTCTTAACACTACCTTGCCCAAATAAAGCAAAGTTAAGCAGTCTATTTAAAGAATATCTTGTCAAAATACTCCTGACTTTTTTTCCTTTTTTTTTTTTTTGAGTGACAGATATGTCTCTTTTTTCTTTGTCTTTTTTTTTTTTTCAATTATTTTTGAAAACTTGGTGATTTGTTTTTCTGCAGTCCCTATTTAAGACAAAAATCCTAACTCAGTCACCACTACATCTTTGATTGATAGAAAAATTAAGGATTATGCCTTTTTACTTCTCTTTTGTGAAATATCAATACTTTATGCTGAGTC
The DNA here is from genome assembly GCA_026283785.1 of Coracopsis vasa. NCBI lineage: Eukaryota > Metazoa > Chordata > Aves > Psittaciformes > Psittacidae > Coracopsis > Coracopsis vasa. The sequence goes on along the minus strand of JANHGB010017562.1, from coordinate 8,829 downwards.
TAAGATATCCCTGGAGGACAAGTAAAAGGCTGCACAGAGAGAGAGAAAACTCTGAACATATCCTGGGCAGAGGCTGAATTTTGGTCTATCTGTCTTATTTTTAACTTGGGAAACATGCTAATTTTAAAGGACAAGGTTTCTGTCTTTGAAATTCGACAATGCTTAGGTAGCTGTTGTTGAATAAATAAGTTTTATTTTAGGGATAAAACCAGCATCAACAATGCTCCACTATAGGTTCTGAAATCCTTCTGCAACATTTAATGAGATACAACTTATTTTTTGCAACTTTCAGGTCTTTATCATTCACTGAAAGACAAATTTCATTTCCAGGTCCAAAACCCAGGAGTACCTCTGTGCAGTGGCAAATGAGAGGTAAATAAACTCAGGCACTTAGATTGAGAATAATATCTCAAGCATTAGAATGATTGCTCACTCCATACTGAGCGCTAGTAACATCTCCAGGGACATGAATATTGGGATGCAGTACCCAGGCAGAGGCTTGATTAGGAAAACCACTACCCATTGCTGTACCCCTGAATTTATACTACTTTCTGATCTGCATAACATTAAATATAGAGACAATCAAACCCTCTATTTTTTTAGCAGGCATTAAAAAAATAATACAACAAAACCAAACAAAACCACAGCACTTTAAGAAGCACAACTTAATTAGAAATCACACATTATTTTTTTTTCCTGCAAAAAGTATGGAGAAGCTCATTATGCTTGTTGTAAACTTCAGCTTCTGAAGCACAATACGATGGGCCAGCTGCACAGGACGACTGCACATTTTCTGACTTAAGCTGTCACGTAAATATGCACCATAAAGAAGAATCTCATTTTAAAAAAGTTGTCTCTGATCTCTGTGGTTGTTAATTGCTCCTGATTAGCTTAACACTGAAACCTAAAGATGAAAATGAAAATGTGTGTCTTGCCTAATAAAACACATGATCATTCTAGCAGATAACACTCCTATGTAATGTGGTTTTACATAATTTCTGAATTTTGTGTGGCATGCAGCAGGGCAGTTAATAGCATAGACTGATATAACAGGATGCAGATTCCCTCTTGCTTAAATTCCTTGCTCCTTTCCTCAAGAAAAGAAGAACTAGAAGATCTAGAAAGAAGAAAAAAACATGACCCTCTTTCTTTAAAAAAATATCCACAGACTTCTGAACCATTAATAACTCAGGAGCAAATTGTCTTGGAAGCTTATGAATGCTCTGTAAGCACCAGTACAGAATAAGTAAGAAAAGAACAACAAAAAGGTTAGCATATGTCTTTCATGTCTCCTATAATATTGCAGAGCTTTCACTCTCATTCACATAAAACGAAAAGACAAATTTTAAACTATAAAAAAAATTGTATTCAACAAGGTGTGTGTGTGTTCATATAAGACCTGTGTCATGATCTATTTTATATTATATTTAATACATGAGCATGTATGCAAATAGAGTATGCTGTGGGTTTATTATATACATTTGGGATTTTGAAATGGATAGACACTCAATGACAGAAACTTTCCTGAGAAACATTTTAAGAGTCAGGGAAAAATGGCAGTGGAAACTGTAAACTGTTTAAAAGATTTTTTCCTTGTTAATAAGAAATTTGCTTGTTCTTCAGGATGTGTAATTGAAGAAAGCAGTTTCATTGACTAGTAGAACAGTGAGAACGTTTAAAATATATAAAGAATTAAAGGAATCGTTCAATGTCAATTCAGTCTCATTTGTCTCTCAACAATACCAAAACAAAGTAGAAAGGTATCACTTGGTATTTCTCGCCCTGAACTAAAGAGTGATTGAAGCTTAGTGGCTTGGATTTTGGGTTGTGGCTTCAGGTAGAACAAAGCAGAGAAATTTCATAAGCCTCTGCTTACTGCAGGGAGTTCAAATCACTCAAAACAAGCCACTGTGCAATTCCTGTCTTTTGTTCCTGTTCAGTTAGCTGGGATACTGTCCCATATATCTACCTTGCAAGCCAGCCAATGAACAACACACACTCTCAAATCCTGGGAAAAACAGTAGCATCACGAGGAATATTTCTGCCACTGAGTTTAGTTTTCTTAATACAGCTCCTGCATGACTCTTCTATTCATTAATAACATAGTTATACCAAATGCATATTAGTAAAAATTTAGTATCACATACCACCACATTTTGTCTACATATGAATATAAGCTTCTAATAATTTATTTTAAAGAGAAATAGGGGAATGAAAAGAAAGAAAAAAAACACTGGATGATGGATTTTCATTTTGGAAAAAGGAGTCTGGCAAGTTGAAAACAATTTAATCAATGAACAAATCATAAGTTTGAATTGAATCAAAAATCAAAAAAAACCCCACCCAAACCCAACTTGTGGTTAGCTGTGACCATCTTTAAAAATATTCCAGACAATATGAAGAAGCAATTTAGGGGATGATTGCCAAGACTTGTACAAACATCATTAAGTAATAAATTTGAGAAAATTACAAAACTATGGAATCCATTTTTCATAAATATGGCAAAAAATGGGTTTGTATCATCTGAATAGATTCTTAGAAAGCCAAAATACAATGAATGACTAAAATTTTGAAGAGGTTTACTGTTGCAATATGAAAGAAATAGATAATGGCATCATATGTGAGTTATGTGCTTGCAAAGAGAGAGGAAATGCATACTTTGTAATGAAAGCCAGAGAGAAAAATTTAAGTAGAAAACATTAAGTACAAAGTTTAATTTGTATTCAAAAAAATTACATAATACCAATGTAAGAACTGAAAGTTAGGAAGCAATTTTCCAAAGCACTGGAACTAAATTGTATGACAATTGTATGACATTGCACAGGCAATGATAAAGTAGTCAGAGACTGAGAAAAATCTAAGAATCTAAGGATGTAATGAAAGTTCAACTGTCTTGCAAACCTGGAAGTGAAAGTAATGATTTAGTGTACTTAAGTGTACAAAAATTTAATTAATTGAATGCAACATATTAATAAGTATTCTTAAATTGATATGGAAAAATCATAGTATTTGCTAAATGTTTAAAATGTACAAAGCTGATCAGGAAGTAATTCTGAACATTTTGTAAAAGATTAATAAAGTTTCTAATATTAGCAGTTGTTCTAAAGTGAAAAATGTGATGTGTTTTTAAAAAAATCTCTGCTGTTTCCAAATATATTCACAATTTTTAGTGTTTGATATACTACTACTTTGAAGAAATCCATTAAAACCTTTAAATATTTTCATGCTTTCTTTTGCTTGACATGAGCAATAGTTGTTGTCTTTTATTAAGTGAAGTATTTCAGCTTCATATAAGATTGGCTCTACAGGCAGGAGTAGCTGTAAATCATACTTGTTAAATTCAGAATACTTAGAAAGGCTTTTAAATAATGGTTCTAATCAATTATACTACCAGAATATTAAAGAAATATTTTGTGGGAATAGTACAAATTAGTTTATACTTTTTCATTTCTTCTTACTTATGGAGGTATTTATGTTGAGGAAAGAGTCATTATTCACTTTAGATTGTAAACCATTTATTCATAGTTTTGCCTGGGATGTCTTCTGAGCAGCTGCAAAAGTGAATCAAGAGCGATATATTTTCAAAAGCTCTGGGAGAAGTATTGAAAACTATGTCATGAATTGTTTATGTCATATATAATACAGTATGCTCAAAACCGAGAAACCAACATTTCAAGAAGGTATTGTATATAAAGAATGGTTTAGTGACAAATTGGTGTGTTTTAAAACTTAAGTAGAATAAGGAAATACGGGCAGTACATTGTAAACAGGTTTATCACAAACTGCCACAAATAAAAAAATAATATGCTAGTCCTTTCCTGATCCATAACAATGCTAAGCTGTGTTATGAAATAAATAAAAAAACATTCTCTCAGATTAGTATTTTTTTCTACTTTTAGATTTAACCATAATATATCCCTATTTCCCGAGCTTGTTACATCGCCTGAATTAGTCTAATTTGTTGAGTAATACTAGGAGAATCCAGACAAAAATTGCCAAGCCTCTTAAAAAGAAGAAAGTTAATAGGTAGTTTGCAGCTTTTGAGTTTTTCTCATAGTCTCTCCTACTCCTTAAGCAAACAAGGGCTCCTAGAAATACATCCCCAAACTGTGCTTTTTCTGGAATCTTATTTTAACAAGTATATTTCTTCTTGGACATTCACTAATATACAGTTTCTTTTTTTTTTTTTCTTCTTTCTCTTTTTTTTTTTTTAAATGTTTCTCTTCCTCTTAGATCTTGAAGCTGGAAAGCTGGACCCTGAAGAGGCATTCCCTACCCTCTCCTCCAGCTTCTCCTACTCTAAGCAATTTCTGGAAGGATCAGTGCCTAACTGGAATCAGCTATAGAGGTTGCCTTTCTGTGAGACAGTTTATTCTGTCACAATTCACTATGCAAAACTTCACATGAACAGTCAGGCGGGACGTGTGAGAAACCCATGTACTCCCCTGCAGAATTTTCCAGATTGCCCTCTTTGCTTATTCTGTTTTTTCAGTAAGGCAACCACTAAAGGGACAGCTGAGGGATCTCAAAAACTCCTGCCTCCTCCCAGATTCACCAAATGTAGCTCCCAGTCAGCTGGTCTTTCCACATTGTTGAGGGATTTTCTCTCAGAGTGTAATGTAGTCTTGAGCCCTACATTGGGAAGAAAGTCACATCTGGCTGTAGACCATTTGACCTCTTCCATGTAAAAGCCCTGGTTAGTTAAGAGAACAAGGCCACACAAGTATGTGACTCCTCTAGTTCTTGTCTGGGAGGGAGACCTATTTGTTCACCCTCTTATTGTCTGCTGTTTGAACACAATTGCAAGCACATCAAAATACATCTTCCTGGGCCTGAAAACATTAGATATGTTTACAAAGAATTGAAAGCTGATGAATTCTCTTAACTCAGTTAAACAACTATGTTGTAATATTATAAATCGAATCTAGAGATCATAAATTAGGGAAAACCTCTCCACTTCCATAAATCATAACTGTAAATATGCTGATGAAAATAAAAAAGACAGAAAGCAAATATAAAAAAATTACTTTTTATTAGTTTATAAACTAGGAATTTTTACTTTTATCAGGGAGACTAAGATGTCTTTTCATTTTCTAAGGCTTAAAAGAAAATTAATTCAACTGTAAATAAGAGTTGAAATATCTGAAATTAGTGTATTTACAATGACATATATGTAGCATCATTCTAAAGGACTTTGTTGAAGTTTCACACAGACACGTTAATAACTCTTGGTTATGCTTAATTTATTTTTATCAAGTTCTTCTGCAGGTACATTTGTTTGTCTGTAGTATGCATATAAATTGAGAACAGCAACAAAATACAAGACTTCAATGGCCTTGCATGCTCCAGTGGAAAGTGGTATGACTAGGAGATATTGCAGTTTGCAGAAATAGGTTAAATTCCTTCCACATGCGTCATAAGAAAATAATAGTCTCACAGCATTGAGTTTAAAGCCCCAAAGAAACTATTAAATCATTCAATATGACTTCTTATATATCACATCCTTTTGAATTTTTTTCAGCTACACCTGTAATGAATGCAAACTATCATGCTTAACAAGAACATATCTACAAGAGAGACCTGAAGATATGTGTTGGGTGGATCATTCACTACTTGTGTTAGTACAAGCCGGGAGGAAACCTGGACTTTGAAGTGGAGGCAGCCAGCTGTGAGGGAGAGGGAAGAGAGGGAAAGCAAGAACAACAACAGTGGCTGTCTCTGCTGGGAATCCTGTTTTATTCCTCCCACCAAAGCCATTCTAGATCTACTATATCACTTTACAATTAATTAACCTCAGTGTTAAGCATTTCTGCAAAGTTCTCATTTAAATTATTTCTGAATTCAACTCATAATTTATTTTATTTTATTTTTTTAAATAAATCAGTGTAAGGCTCTTCCAGACCTGCAAAATTTTCCTGGTATTACAAGATTAATTACAAATTAATTTGATTGGTCTATGAGTGCAATAGGGTATCTTTAAAGAAAACCCAAACACCTCTTGTATTCTTGTTATTTAGGCTTGGTTATTTAAGATATTTATTCCTGGTAGATATATCTTTTCATTTACTAATGGATTAGAAAGTAGTTTGTCACCATAAAGAATGCAAGTAGAATGCCCTATTGCTTCCAAGTACAGAATAAACTTTATTGAATTTGTTTGTTTTCTGCATCACTACTGACACCACTCCAAGTAAATGTTGACAATTCACAAACTAAGGCTCCTGCTAGGAGTGGTGTAGTTCCCATTATTGTAATTACTCAGTTATGGATGCTAGGTACAGTATAGAAATAGAAATTACTCCCACAAAGGAGTTATCAGCAAATAGAGAATGCCAGAAAGTTATAATGGGATGGTAGGAAGTGACAAAGCACACATAATGTGTGCTTGCGTGATCTGTGAGCATAGTTTTGTCTATACTACTATCAACAGCCCTAAGTCCTGCTATTCCCAGGCTTCAGCAACATTTGCTTCTACCCAGAACCACTCTCATTAGCCATAAATGTCAGATTGGCTTGGTCTTTAATTTAATGATTGAATTTGACTGTATTGCAGCTGGCAATGAGAAATTGCTGTGGTAAGACTGGAGCATCAGGTTCTGTCTTTACTACACAGGAATGTACTTCAGGTTATTGGCTAGGACAGTTACATAAGGAAGAGCTTTGTTAATTACACAAACCAAACTGGTTTGTTGGAGAACACAGTTTAGACAAAATCTGGAGAATTTATTGGTCGTTAGGAGTGACATGCCACCAGACATATCATGCATACATCTTCAAGCCACTTACCTGGATTAACTGAATCAATAATCAGGATAATTCTGCTACCCAAATTATGGGTAATATAAGATAATATAATCATACCAGAAGTCCATAACAATGACTCAGCTCCTTGTAATTTAGGAAGGGAAACTTCAGCCAAATGCATTTTTTTTGAAAAAGAGTATCAACATGCAGCTTTCTCTCATTTCACCACTTTGAAGGGCTATCTTTTTCTCCTGCCTATTGGAGTGAGAACACCATGACCTACCAACAAGTAGGATGAGTTCAGAATCCAGTAGAGTAGTTCAACGAAGTAAAGAATGCACTTTTCTGATAATTATATTTACCTATCAATTTTCATACAACTGTTTTTTCATTTTTGCTTTTGCAGGTAATATCTACATGTTAAGATAATTTTAGGTCATGGCTTCTCATTGTGTGGGTACGGTGAGCCAGCTAATCTGCAAAGCTGTGACAGGCTGCAGGCCTCAGGATCACCTCAGAGTTTAAAGCTACTAATATTAAATGTCTTGTTGAATGCATCAGTCCACATGCTTCATCATAGGTATTCACCACATAGGGTGATAACAAAAAGAGAACAGAGCAAAAACTATTAGTTGAGTAAGAAGATCCAAGTATGTGCTTATTCTTAAAGAAAGGAACAGCAGTAGCTAATGTGAGAACCGATAAAAGCAATTGGTGATCAGAGCTGATCTCATGTGAGAAATTTGCACTGATGTCAGGATAGCCAGAAAAATAAGTGGACAAAGGTAATCTTTTTGCCCTCAGTAAAGAAAAGACAGCATAACAAAGTGTTATTACAATCATAACATCTTCCAGATTCTGCCTAAGAACAAAGTCCTTGTCCATATGATGAAGGATCACATAAAGTTAAAGGGCAGATTCAGGGAGAAGAAAGGCGCGTATGACCTAATCAAAACCATCTGTAACATCACTGATAAAAGGAGGGCAGTGCAATCCTACATTGATCATGTGTTCAGCTTCTCAAAAATTTTGACACCATCTGACATGACCAGCTCTAGGTTTTCAGATGTGTGAACTCTAAGCAATTTCATTGAACTCATTGCAAGATTCTGTCAGCAGCAAGAGAGAAGAGTGTGTGCAGCAACACACTACAACAACTGGTTTTCTATCAGCCAGAGGAGGAGACAAGGATTCAGTGTGTATGCAATATTTCTAGGACAACTGTGGGAAAGATTAGGAAGAACAGAAATGGCTGGGCCTGCTATTGTTTGACACCTCTAAAATAACTTCAGATGCACCAATGAAATGACAGACTGCTTCACCTGCTTCTCCAATGTAATGAAGATGAATTCAATAAAAATATGCTAGTGGGGAATGTAGCTTACCCTTAAGTGTGATAAGTGAAGTGAAATTAAATTAAATAAGGATATTTGTTGTCTCATCAAAACAGGAGGCAGGCAAAAATCCCTATTAATGATCTAGTTTTTCACAGAGTGAATGACACATGTTGCTTTCCTGTGCTATTCAGATGATGTGGGAAATTTAGGTAATCATAATGACAATATATATTTTCATTACTTTTTTTTGCTTCTGTACCACTATGTTTTCCAGAAAACAGCCGTTTTTTTTTCTTCAACTATAGCACTCAACTGCTATTTTTAGTCACACAGAATGCCTCTCCAATTCCTCAAAACTTAAAAAAAGTCTAATTTCATTAAATTTTATTTTGATTTGTAGATCCAAAAGTATCATAGTGCCTTTATGGAATATGACTCAAGCAACACTTAGCAAAATCATTCTTTAGCTCAATGGAAAAATATAGACACTCACTTTTGTATGTGCCACTGGATGCCATATTGATTGATTGATTGATGGCTTAACTTTGTGAAAGAAGATTTTGGAAGGGTTTTAACCATGCACACTGCAATCGTGAGCAGGACTAAAAGGGCAATGTGGGATAAGCAGGTCTGAGTGAAAAAAGGGCTGCTTGGTCATACATGATGTTTCCGAACAAGACTGTCATCTCCTGGGTCAATTCCAAGCGACCAAATGTCCTGAACCGCCTGCATGCAGGGTTGGGTCTGC
>JANHGB010017561.1:9580-23235 GCA_026283785.1 Coracopsis vasa | reverse complement strand
TATCTTCAAAAGAAATTGTGAAAAGGAAAACAAATGCACAAACACCATTTAGGTGACAGAATTATAAAAGGCAGGTTTTTAAAAGTCTAGCTGTCCCTTTCCATTTTTCTTTAGGATTAAAAATATATATTAAATTTTTAGTTCATTTGAATGGTCTCCAGTTTATAATAATCATTCCTACATGAGTTTCTAGAAGACCTGGCTACACAACATTGCACAGGATCTATAAACCTTGCAAGCCTTAACATATCATTTCCCCTGCCCAACATGCATACACAGCTGTAGTCCATTTGGACTTACCTGCTGACCAATTAATCTTCCCAGAGACCAAATAAATCTACCTCGTGCAACAGGTTTAGCTTTTCAGATACCACCTAGTCAACTGTACTACACCATATGAAACACAGGTGGCTACAAGTCAGGACTTCCACATCTGCCAACTTGTGTAAAATTATAGTCCTTTGCCTATGCTGCTATTATGGGCTTCCCTCTTGTCTGATACCAGTATTTACATTATCAGTGTCTCATGGCAAGGACTGTTTTCTGGTTTGTGCCTATGAGTATCTGTCACACTGCAGCTTGTCATATTATTGTTACAGAGACATTAAGCAGAAACAGCATTGCACACTGTTATCTTGTTTGTTTTAAAAGAAAGACTTCTAAATTCTGTTTCTTATGCAATAAAGTGCATGCATGTTATTACTGCAGTCATATGGACATATGTATGGTGTAAGAAGCATTTTATTCAAATGAGGCATTGCCAAATCCAAAGCTGCTGAGGGAAATCCCTGAGTCACTATTGCTTAGGTGCTTAATCTCAGAAACCATTATGGTGCTGTGAGACATCGAGGGATAAAGGAAGCATGTGGGGACTTGGACATGTAGTAACTAAGCCATGTTTAAAACTACCAGTTGGGTATGAACAATTCCACTGATTTTCGGCAGGGCAGAGGTATCTAACTGCTATTTGTCCCTTCAAAAAATCCCCCCTACACCTCAAATGAAGCTGAGGCATCCCAGAATAATCTCTGCTCTTCACAATGCTTTGCTAAGTCTAAGTGTACTGAGCTTTAAAACTATTATTGTACTGAGTTATAAGGAATATGCTGCCACTGGCAACCTATGCAGTGCTCATCCTTTTGGGATGGCTGGTGGAAAACAGAAGCCAACAAAGTGGAAGGACAGGAACACCTCTGCCTTCTCAGAAAAATGGGTGTACACTTGGTAGGGACTCATACAAGGACAAGTTCCTCAGCCCATTTTGATGGTGACCTTTAAATATAGGCCGCAGGCAGAAAAGAGAATTTCAGTCCTAGTTTTTATCAGCTATTCTTTTAAGAAACTTTTTTCCATATGCTGTTTTTCAAAACCTCCATTGCACATTCATGTATCACTGCATGATGTCCTTCAAGTCAGCATTTTAAGCAGACTCACTTTTAGCTTCAGGAGCTCTGGTATGGATGAATGTTTCTCAGAGGTATTATTTTGCATAAAAGAGTTCTTTTTCAGATGAGTTTGCTTCAAAAGTAGGGTGACGTTTTCTGTGCAAGGAAGAAAACAAAAGTTACTAGAGACAAAAACACCAGACTTGCAGATGGGAATATCAGCACTTTTATCCTGAGGCCTACTGATCATTGATATTTTCCATCAAATTGTCATGGCTCAGGACCTCTGAAATCACAGACCAAGACCTAGGCTGTAATCTGGATTATAATAGACCCAGTCTGAGTGGGTGCTCTGGTCTGAAAGAAATCCACACCCCATTGATAACAGAACTTCCAACAGCGCCCTTCAGAGTACACGCAGTATCTCTGTTCTGTGAGCAGATAAACCTCTCAGGTTCTACAATAAGCTCATATGAGGAATATCTATGTGAAATACCATGCTAACTCTCAAAAATAACTCCTGTCATCTTACAGGTACATAAAGCTGTGAAGGGAATATAGGTTTCTTATTTGTAAGATTTCTTTATCTGAGTGTCAGCAACCTGTCATCACATAGCGAAGAGTAGACATGCCTTCTGGATAGAGTTGGATGAAAAACTTATATTCACAATGTGACATAACTCAAACAAAAAAAGGAGTCTGTGTCCTGAAGTCTCACAGCTCCAGTTAATTGCCAGCAGGCAAAATAATGTAGTACCATTCCTTCTCAGCATTAGACAAAGCACTTTGGAAAGACAGGCACAACATATTCCAGCTGAGGTCCCACAACATTAATGAAATCATGATTACCTGTCAATTTGCTGTCTTCAACGTCGGTGGTATTTATTAAACACATCAGGTAGGGGTTATAGCTGTTATTCACTGTCACTTGTAAGATGGTGTTTTCAAATTCTAAAAACAGAAATCTGAAAAATAAGATAGGATTTTAAACCAGCTTCTCTTTCAGAGACAAGGCGCATTAGTGAGCAACCTGCCAGCTGTGTAGATGCTGTTCCTTGTCAGTGTAAATAAGAATTCCAGATGAAGCCATGTGTCTCCCATGACACCTCCTAAGTGGGTATCCTCCCAATTATATTTCATCAATTCTTTTTACTTTCATCTCCCAAAGCTGTCATTCACTCTCAAACCATATGTATAAGAAAACACACTTGAAAGGTTCACTGCGGATACAAGAAAAAGTGGGAAAGTAATGCCTCGGGGAGACTGAGAATCAAAAATTAGAGTTATACCATAAAGAAGAGGTTTCCAAAGAGTTTACCACTGGTAGCAAATCTCCTACAGGACTCTGCTTTCACTGTGAACTGATACACCCTAAACCAGAAGATTTTTGGAAGTCCCACTTTTAGCTGTACATTCAGTTCAAGGACAAATTTCTTCTTCTTCAATTTAACCCACTTTACAGCTAGTCTCCTAAATTATGGTGATTACAGGTTTAAGATGCTCCACTGGAAGAAAACTACATACTTGTCATGCTGGAATGAGAATGGTGGTCACTACTACCCACAAACGCTATTGCAATACCCAAAACCCAAACTTACCGTGTGATCAAACTGGTTGGTGACAGAGAATGGTCACTCTGAGTCCAAGGTACAGTCTTGTTGTAGAGGTTTTCTGCCATGACAATGAAGTGATGAGTGACAATATCAATCACAGTGTCAAAACTAGCTTTGTTGGAGAGAAAAGCCAAACTGGAACTTATATGGAATTCATTTAGCAGATCAGAGAAGTTCAGCCTCTTGAGAATGTAGTGAATGGCTTCTGTGATTTCTAGAGCTGACACATCATTGGCAGAGTTATTTACCACTGCTTCCAACAACTTCGCAAAGGCAGCTGCTTCAGTTACATTTGTTTGAGTGTTTAGGAAACTGTCAACCACATCCCAGAAGCTTGAGTAATAACTCCATTTGGTGAGGCTGAAGTTGCCTTGAAGTCTCTGCAGCAGGTCGTTCATGTGGAGCTCATCCTGTGCCACACTTAAGAGTCTGGACAGGTTGTTCCAGCCTGCTAAGCTGTCAGAGAAATTTAGGGAGTTCAGTACTGTTTCATTCAGCATGACAGGAATGAGCATGTTCAAAAGCTGAGATGGAAGCACATCACCCACATCCTGGACTGGGATAGGGCAGGAGGCATCACTCTGCAGTAGTCCCTCTGTGAAAGAAGCCAGAGCTCCCGCCTTCTCCTCTACCCAAGAGTTTTTCAGCTCGGAGACAACGCTTAATTCAGACAGGAAGCTCAGAGAAAACTGCAGAGACCGGATGATGCAAGACAGCTCCTTGGAAAAGTGGCCACTGCTGTTCTTGTAGACAGCAGCAAACTCTGGAGACAGTTTCAGGTTGGCTAAAGCCTGTCGCAACATGTCTGTAAAGGTGTCATTCTGCACCGTTTCAGCCTCCATGCCCACAGAATCAAAGAGGGCTTTGCAGGGGCTCTTGGCTAAGGACTCACTTAGAGTGGCGTTTTCAAACAGCATCTCTAGCGTTATGTGGAGTATGTCTTCAGCAGAGCAGCTCTGGGATGGCCCATAACCATTGTTGCTGTTCTCAAGGAAAGGACTAAAGGCTAAATGCAAAAACTGCCGAACGTTTGCCTCTAGTGCAGTATTGTGCTGTAAGGAAAGCTGGCTGAACTTCTCCTGCAGCAGCAAATGTGAGAAATTATAGACAATGTCCATTTTTTCTTCGAACGTTTTGTTTAAGTTGACATCATGAAGGACTTCCATTCCTGCTCTCCATATTTCAATCAGTCTCTGGGTATAGTTACTGTAAGAATCAAATAATAGCCTGATAGTTTCAAGCTCACTGATGTTATAGGTTTTCTGCAAACCTTTTAAAATTAAGCTACTCCTTTGCATGGCCTGCAAGTATGTGGAGATGTTGGTTCCTCTGGAGTCGTCTTCATCATACAGCTCAAACATGGAGAATGCAAAGTTTATCAGCTGCTCCAGCTCCTTGCTGAAAGGAAGACTGGAGTAATCTCTCATAGTAGTGAACTGATCTTGCAGCACGTCTAGAAGTAACTGGAAAATGAGGTCCTCTGTACTATCCCAGTTCATGGACTGGAGTACTTCAGCAATATGCCAGAAAGCACGAAGTTCATTTGCCTGCCTTTCATGAGGAGAACTCTGGAGTTTCTCCATTAGCTCAGATAAAGAGGAGACCAGCAGATCATGATCACTGGAATTCACATTTGCCAGGGTAGCAAGAAGCTGCTCAAGGGCCAAGAGCTGTTCTCCAAAATGTTCAGAAGTTACAGGGCTCAACAAGAAGTCAGAAAATAATGACAATACTTTTTCATTTGTGCTGAGATAATTTTCAATGTCTTCAAGCAAGAGTGGATGAAGTGCAATCATTTTGATAGCCTCCCGTGCTTTCTCTGTATTAAAATGAGTCCCGTTTAGAATTATCCGATTCCAAATCACTGCAGCCATGGTTAGAATATCTTGATTTTCTTTTCCGTAGGGATCAGGGTAGAACAATCCTTCACCACCACCTTCATACAGTGGTAGTATTTCTGGAAATATTCTTTCTAGGTCCAGAGTGCTGTTTGTGGGAGAAGTGGAATTGAAAAAGAGGTTTAAGGAACTATACAGATCATCCATATCCGAGGACTTAATTCCACCACTAGAACTGTGATAGATCTGATCTACTAACGTTTTCCCAGGAGCTACTCCAAAGTCCACAAGAATCAGAGCTTTCCTCATAACTTCCAGGAGTTTCATGTATTCATCCACTTCTGTTAGGTTCCATTTGGTGGTCAACACGTTGCCAGCGACATGCCACAGCTGTGAGAAATGTGCCCACTCCGACTGGTTGGAAGCTTTTCTGCCCAACTGTAGGAGTTCATATATACTGCCGTTCCTCATGGAAAGAGTCAATAACAGATGGGAAAACACAGGCAGCCTATGCCAGTCCGTAAAGCTGTCAGAGAAATTTAGGGAGTTCGGTACTGTTTCATTCAGTATGAGAGGAATGAGCGTGTTCAAAAGCTGAGATGGGAGCACATCACCCACATCCTGGACTGGGATAGGGCAGGAGGCATCACTCTGCAGCAACCCCTCTGTGAAAGGAGCCAGAGCTCCCGCCTTCTCCTCTATCCAAGAGCTTTCCAGCTCACAGATGACGCTTAATTCAGACAGGAAGCTCAGAGAAAACTGCAGAGACCGGATGATGCACGACAGCTCCTTGGAAAAGTGGCCACTGCTGTTCTTGTAGACAGCAGCAAACTCTGGAGACAGTTTCAGGTTGGCTAAAGCCTGTCGCAACATGTCTGTAAAGGTGTCATTCTGCACCGTTTCAGCCTCCATGCCCACAGAATCAAAGAGGGCTTTGCAGGGGCTCCTGGCTAAGGACTCACTTAGAGTGGCATTTTCAAACAGCATCTCTAGCGTTATGTGGAGTATGTCTTCAGCAGAGCAGTTCTGGGATGGCCCATAACCACTGTTGCTGTTCTCAAGGAAAGGACTCAAGGCTAAATGCAAAAACTGCCAAACGTTTGCCTCTAGTGCAGTATTGTGCTGTAAGGAAAGCTGGCTGAACTCCTGTAGTAGAAGACGTGTTAGGTTATAGATGGGGTTCATTATTTCTTCACTGGAAGCTTCCCTGGCATTTGTATAATGAAGGATTTTCATTGCTGTCCTCAGAAGTTCAGACAAGCTTTCAAAGGTTTTATTGTCAAAATTAAAGAAAAGATCTATAGATTTTAATTTGCTGACATTATAATTCAGTTGTAAGTCTTTTAACACGTACAAGGTCTTTTGTATGGCTTGAGTGACTAGTGAGATATTGGCTACTTCAGAGTTTTCCCCAAACTCTTTAAACATGGCTGTTATAAATTCTGACAGTTGATCCAATTGCTCACTGAAAGCACTATTTGAATTATTATTGAGCTTTTGAAAATGGTTATTTAATACATCTAAAAACTGCCCATAGGCTCTGATGCCTGTGCTATTCCACTTCATTGATCTCAGTTTCTCCCCAAAGCGCCAATAGGCATTCAATTCATCCCACCAGGCCTCACCCATGGAGCTTTCTACTTTCTGCATCAGTTCAAACACAGGCATCAGCAGGTACTGATAACCTATGGTTTTGTCTGTCATTATAAAAAACAGCTTCTGGAGAGCTAGGAGCTGGTCTGGAAAGTTTCTGTAGGACACAGGCTTCAGGAGATCACCAGAAAACAAGGATGACACTTCTTGCATTCCATTTAAACGGTCTCTGAAGTCTTCCAGAGAGGATGGCATGCTAGTGGAGAGCAAAAATTTGAGAGCATCCTTAGTGTGCACTGCACTAAAATTAGAAGTATTTAGCAGAACTGGATTCCAAATCCTTGTAGCTAATTTTAAAGCACTCTGAATTTCTTTCCACTGGGTCATTATATTGAAAATGGAAGTCCCATTAAAGTCACTCTGTAATTGCATTGATGTGAAGTTATAGATTTCATCAATTATTTCCTTATTATATGGTTCCTTTAATTTATAACCATGATTTGGATTCATTCCCAGTTCAAGAATTGCATGCAATTTCTGTAATGTTTCATTCTTCAAATTTCTGAATAGATTTAAGCTTTTTAATTCACTTCTATTCATTTTTTTCTCAAAGCCTTTTAAAGGATGTAGAGACTTTTGTATGGCTTCTAACTCATCCAAATTAATGGACATCTTGGAGTCTTTTCCACCAATCTCTGGTGACTTTATTTTTCTGGAGGGGAACAAAAAGCATTTCAGTGAATATGAAATCAATGCAAGTGGAAATGTAAGGTGATTTAGAGCAAAGATCATAGATATGAATTATACTGTTAGTAATATCCCTTTAGATAATATCTTACCTCAGAACTTCCTCCAATTCAGACACTAAAGTCCAATTCCCTTTCCAGTTAACAAAGGAATTACAAATATATCTGGTCACCAAATCTTTTTCTTTATCTAGAACAAATATGTAAAGAGTAAAGATCACATTACTTTGGAAACTGAGAAAAGCTGCATTGCAAATCTGTCAAGGATAACACGCATGTATGAAGTTAGGCTTCTATAACAAGACACAAGATGCTGGTTAGAAATTTGGGTGTTCTTTTGGAGTGTAACTCTTACGGGCCTTCTGAAGGAAGTCAGGATTCTATCTACCATTGTAGAAATGACTTCCCATCTCAGGAACAGCTCAATGCTCCTGTGATCTGGGTGCTAACAGAGCTCTCCTCATGCTTTAGAACCATTTTGCCATCAGTTATGCAGCTTGTTTCTTTCCCTTCATCTGGGAATCACTTTTTACTATTCGCATGTAGTCTTTGTCTGCAGCATCATTTATGTCTCTCATAGCCTTTTACATTCATCTTGATATCCCCATGTGTCCAGTCCTTTCACAAGACACATCTCCATGTCCTCCTTACTTGAACTGCATTAATCTTTCTTCTTATTCCCCTCAACTGCCACAACCTCCATGAAACAAGTAGAAAACGGATAGCATTTACCCATCTGACCCTTGTAGCATCTAGATGCTGTACCATTCCCTTGCCTATTCACATAACCTCAGTTAGAGGTGGATATCAAGACTCTGCCTCTGCTATAAGCTGACAGGGGTTTAGAGGAATGGCTAATCCTAATGAATACTGCTTGTTATGCATTCCACCCCCAGCCCCTACCTTGATGTACTGAGGTGAGTTTGACAGAGCCCACAACTCCAGGCAGATTTTGACACTCTCTCACCCCCAAAAAATCAAGATAAAAAATGACCACTCCCCATGTCCACTGAGACTGCAAACTCATGTTCATTCAGTGTATTAACAAAGCTTTTTTGCTTCTCCATGTGAAACGAGGTATTTTACTCACATTTGTAAAAAGTTGAAAGAAGATTTCATTATGTTGAGCCCTGAACAGTATGCAATCTATATGGTTATGTATTAGCCTGGAGTTTGCTTCTCCTCAGCACCACAGGTTTTCAGCACAGATATAACTATATGGAGGAGTCTTACCTTGCTCCAAGCAGCTCAGGGAATATGGAAGATCTCTAACCCCATTCTGATTAGTTTTGAATTTATCATCAGTCACAAGTGATGCAGAGACATTCTGAGCTGCCAGCAGAATGCTAAAGGAAAAACACACACAGGTTTACGAAAAGAAATAAAACAAGTATTCAAGCTGGAGTACAGCCTATCATTCTTAAGACGTCTGACACACAAGACATTGCCCCTACTTTTAATTATTTGTTTGATCATGCACAAAATACAAATACAACGGGAAAGCCATGGTGCTATAGCAGCACAAACAGATATGTGGTACTCATTAGGAGTACTTCTTCAAAAGGTTATGTAAAATCTATAGATTTTAACCACTTAAATCCTCACAAAAGGTCTTAGAAAACACCCAGGTGATATGCCAGCCCAGTGATTCACTGCTGCTGTGAATCTCTTCCTAAGAGAAACCAAGAAGCAAGCAGGCAAGACTCCGGGTTGAGCAGGGATCCCTAGGGAACAACATCTGTGGAAGGAAGAAGCAATCACAAATAACTGTTACCATTTCTAATTCTCCTTCTTTCCTCTTTTATACTGTAATAATCAGGCTGACAGGGAAGCAAGGAATGTTTTTCAGTCTTAGGAAAGAATAAGCTGATAATCAGGTGTATTGTATCACAGAGGAAGTAATTTAAAAGTCTGCTCACTGTGTGCAGGTTACTGAAAACTTCATGGTGATTACTAGTCCCTTTTGCTTCTCCTGTATAAAGAGCAGCTTTTCACTGCAGGCACAGGGTCACTGTGAAATGCATGACCTCTCCCCTGCCTGAGGTTCTGCAGCTGACACACAAAGAAGCTAGCTGAGCTGATTTCAGTGGCAACTTACAGAGCGCCAGGGAACTCTCTTCTCCTCATTCAATATAATTTCTCCATGCATGTTTCATGGACTTGGTGCTCACCATTTCCATTCTGCAGTTGTGCTTGTTAGTAAGAGTTTTAGAGGGGGAAGAAACTGCAGTTATAAATGACATGTTTAGTTGAGCAATGGCAAAGCCCAAGGAGGAGAGAGGCATAGGCTTGCCAAAAGTGGATGCATATCATATAGATCAGAGGGTAGCAGACATGCCCAAAGAGGTGGTGAATGCACCATCCCAGAAGACATTTAAGACTAGGCTGGATGTGATTCTGGGCAACCTGACCTAGTTGAAGGTGTCCCTACTCATTGCAGGAGGGTTGGACTAGATGACCTTTGGCAGCCCCTTCCAACCCAAACCATTCTATGATTCTATGGAAGCAAGTGGTGGTGTTGGCCTTTTTTTCAGTCTTGCAGGGCTTTTACAGACATTTACTTTACAGAAAAAGTTCAGCTTATGCGCTTATCTGGAAAATTACCTTAAAGCAACAAACAGGAGCATTTGTGAATCCAGCCTGTAAACCAGGTTTGTGTGCAATAAAATGTGCTCCTAAACTTTCTATAGAATTCATGACTTTGAAGCTACTGTTTCACAGCAGTTGGTGTTTATCACATGGTTAATTCTGATGCCACAATAAGCAAAAGTTCTTTTCTTCTGAATCTTCATATCTGTACTACAAAAAAAATTCCCTGGACAGCATTTTTTTAGGAGGTCAGTACTACATTAGTAACAGACATGGCCAGACTTGCTAAGATGTGCTTTTGTAAGCATCATTAAACATACTATTTGTGCAATCTCGTTGCAGTAACTCTTTACTCATGCACTTAACACTGCTGGATGCTAGGCATAAAAGGACTGCACAGTTCTGGTGGTGAAATTCTGTGTGCCTCTTTGTTGTGCCTATGATAACTGTAGAGCAAAGCAGAGCAGCACAGTAAATACTAATTCTTGCTGGGCACTCAGACAGTGCTGTTTCTTCAGGTTTGATTCTGAAAGCCAGTAAATGCAAACGAATGCAATGATGCTGTGACTGAAACAACAGCATGGACAAAACATCTCTGAATAAAACCAAAATGCTTGCCACACTGGTACTGACTCTTTGAAGGATAAGGACATTAAAATTTACAAACAGTTCCCACAATGCAGTATGGCAAATTACCTAGGTATTAAATGCATGGGGCTTTAAGTGCCTTGGCAACATGCCAGCGATGAAAAGTGAGTCCCTCTGTGCCTGGGCATAATCAAAGTGGCAAAGTATCTGCAACCTCTTTTGGCATCTTTACCCAACTGCTCATGCATTCAAGGAAAAGAAAAGTCTGAAGACAGGTGCTTGCTGTAACAAGTGGACTATTCAGAATAATTTATAGCAGTGTCAGTAACTCAGCCAGTAGATGGTTTGGGACAGAGTCCCCTAATCTCTTGAATAACTCAAGCCTTCAAGAGATCAGTGAGAGTTTAGCCCAGCTATAGACCAGGAAAGGGATTTAAAGGCTAAGCCCATTTTAGAGGAGTTTTTATTGATCTAGCTGCGTACAGCATCAAATAATTCAGCACAGTTAATTAATGGAGTTAAGCCAGATCTGCTTTTTATAACTATTGAGAAAGAACGTAACTGGTACTTTCTTCTTAGAGTCAAACATATTCAAATCCCTTTAAGCTAAAAACCAGGCTCCCTCTTTTCTCTGGTTTCTTGGGACCAATCTTGAAAGATCGAACATCAATAAATCAGGTGATCAATTTAAAAAGAATACAAACAACAAAAAAAGAACTTATGGCTCCCCTACAAATGCTTGAAGTGTCCCAAAGCAATCTGAATTTGGCTCTATGCTTTTCCGGAAAGAAACAGACAGTTGCTTACTTTAGCAGAACAACTATCCAGACAGAAGGGCTTTTCTTTAACCAAAGGCAGTGGCTGTTACCACCTTTTCTATCTGCACATGGGCATGACAGTGTCTCTAAGCAGGCTGGAAGAAAACTAAGAGTTCATATCAAGCTCTCATTTAAAAAGTGACACAACAGTCATTGACAAGCAAAACACTGCTTACTGTCCATAGAGACCATTAGAGATGCATTAGTATGGAACTTTATCATCCCCCAAATAAATGATGCTTTCAAGCTAACACCCTTTCTTCAAGATGAGAGGTGGTGTCCTTACAGTTCAATACACAAACCCTCCAACTTCCAGTGCCTCTCCTGACATTTTCTGTACTTTTACCTGCTTGGGTTCTGAAGGAAATCAATTATGTCTTGCAGTTGCATGCTGCCCTGAAACACATCTGGGGCCAGCAAAAGAAGGTGCCACAGGGAGGTGTCATTCTGCACTTGGGAGATGAGGTTTAGAAACGAGACCATTTCATTGACGAATGCTGCCTGGTACTGTGGGTTGTGTTGCACCTTAACAAATAACAATGCAAGGAATTATTTAAGAACAAGAACCCTTGCTGCCAGTGGGTTTTTTTATGCTTTTCAGCTTGCACTGCACTTGTATGCAACTCTACAAAACAATACATTCAAAGAGCTGTAGTGACAGGCAACAACTGAGTAACTGTGCTTTATCTTCACATCCCTGATTGTACAATAAATTCTCTGTTTAGACAAGCCCTAAAATTCACAATGTTCCAAACAGCTCAAAGACTAGGAATACAAGAAAAAATAATATCAATCCTCACCCTGGCAAAAAAGAAGGCATTACCTTTAAAGGATTCATTTGCTTTAATTATATACCTTTCCCAAAGACAAGCACTGTTTCAGTCATGAATTGTTGGACCAGATGCAGGAGTCACTGGATGAAGTTATACAGCTGAGGTAATACACAAATTAAATTTATTGCCTCCCTTAGCTTTAAATATTCTTATTTACTCCACATCTTCACTCTGTTCTATCCACCTATCGCTGCAGCAGGGCAAATAAGGAGAAACAACATCTAGACATGGTGAGAACCTTTAATGGCCACTAGCTGACAGCTAGGTGTCCTTGCCTTCCTGATCTGTGTACTCAACTCCAAGGTCTTTGGGCTAATTCCATTTGCAAGGATTATCTCAGCCTCATCATGCACTTTGGTATAGAGATGAGCAACTCCTACCAGGGTCACATTCTGTCTGCCAAACAGTGTAATAATGTGTGTGAACTAACAAAGCTACTAGCTGCAGATATTACGAAAGGACCCACTTACCTCAGAAAGCTGACTTCTGAACTCTTGGGTAAATGACTCTAAAAGTGATAGGTCAGTAAAGCAGAATGTCTGGTGGATATTGGCTGCCATCTTCTCTTCAGCGAGATCAGGATGTGTTACATATCGTGACAACACCTCACACAGAATGACTTTGAGATTTGCTGCAGTTGAATATTGGGTCTGGCTCTAAAAATAAGATGTCATGTTAAAGGTACTTTTAAAGCAATACTCTAGTTGGGACAGTTTTAAACACAGTGATGAGACTTTAAGTAGTAGTACTGACATACAAAAAGCATTGTCATTACAAGCACACACGCACAGAAAATACTAACAGGTGAACAGAGAAATGTGTGGATAAATGTTTGTAAGCCTTAATACAAAACCATAAGCATGCTAGTGTCCATTACACGGTACCAAGCTTCTGTTAAAAAGTAGTTGTTCCTATAGATAGTCAACACCTACATAGTAAACACACAGGGCCTCTGATGCCACTGCAGGAGTATTGTGGGTAAGTAACAAATTAAATGGCAAAGCCTGTAACATCGTATCTTTAATTTTATGTGTAAGAAAACACACTCTAAGCACCCTAACTCACACAAGTTTTGAGCAAAATATCTCAGGGTATTGTGTGTGACTATTTGGTAATTCATGCTATTATGTTCCATGGTGTCCGGTTTATGTAGTTTCTGCTTAGAGGTTAATAAATTTACCACAAAGCTTACAACCCACTCACAATAACTGCCTTCCTTTTCCCAAAATAAAGTTAATTCATATAACAGGGGAGATCTGAAAGCAACGAAGGCTGTATGTTGGTACTTTGAGCTTCTAACACTTTAAATATGATACATAAATGTTCACACTCAGCATTTATGCAAATACAGACTTACCTTCCCAAAATTGAGGATTTTGTTGAACATGTTGATGCTGGAAGTCAAGTTGGATGGTAATGAAATATTCTGAAGGGATTTTTCTCCGCGAGATTCCAAATCCCTAAACGCTGCAATAACAGTTTGAAACACTATATTTTACTTAATGTCTTTTAACCTCTTTGCCACATCAAACCATGAGACAAGAGAGCCAACAACAGCTTTGGGCAGGCCATCATTATTCATCTGTTTCCAATGGTACAGCCAATGGCACAGCCAGTGGCATCCTGTAATTACTTACTTAAGGTTTTCTCCT
>JANHGB010017559.1:23315-52766 GCA_026283785.1 Coracopsis vasa | reverse complement strand
GTGACTGCGGTGGCATCACACATCAAATCATCTAATAAAGTCAGCTTCCACCTACATGCAGGGAGATGATAACCTTCTCCACACCCACCCCCTTGTTATATCTTTAAGTGATTAATTTTGAGCTGCGTATAGCATGTAAGATTAAAAGGATGACAAAAGAAAGCAGTTCATATTTAAGCAGAACCACGGCAATTAACCAATCTTACCTTGGTCATTGCACTCAAACTTTCTGTCTGATGATAGCTAGGCAAGGCTTCATGCTGAAGAGCAAGGGTCCTGGTCCCAGCAGAACTCCCTGCCCACCCAACAGAGCCAGCTCTGAGCCTCATGGCTCCCAGCCTGCCATTGCAGTAATCCTGGAAAGTTCCTAACCTTGCAAAGAAGCTGTTCCCCACCAACCCCAGCACCACCAGTCAGGCAAGACTATTCGTCACACCCTGTACCCATCCTAGCACCAGGCCCCTCCAAATACGACTTGCCCATTTAGGTTGCTGTGCTGTGTGAATGTACCAGAGTGCTCAAGCTATAGACCACCACCAAGCCTTTTGTTGTGCTGAAGAGTGAAAGCAGACAGATGAAGTAAGCACAGTATAGGATAGCAAAAAGATACTGTGCTTCAAATGTACCTGGTTTGAATGCTGAAATACATATGAAAATATTGTTAGGCTAAAAAGGGGAGGGGAGGTGTCAAACAATAAGAAAGTTAAAGTGGAACATGAACAGGTCAAAACAGAGTTTATTGCAACTAAGATAATACTTAGATACTTTAAGATATCTGCTAACTGATACAGCATGAACTCTGCTTAAGAAGCTTTAGGTACTCCTGAACTTCTTGCTCAGGAAACACTGATAATTTACAGAAATAAGATTTCAGAATGGCATTTTAACCTACTCAACTTTAAAGTGGCAGAAAACCTTGTTGAAAGCAGAAATCTCTTCCCACACTTTCACTTATAACTTGGGATTAGAATAAATTCCTTCTGTACGTGAAAAAGTACACTCAAACTGCAAAGCTGTTTTCTTCCTCAGCTGCAGTAAATCTGCACATCCCTGCTGAAGTGAGTGAAACAATGCCAGCTTCCACCAGCTGGAGAGCCGTCCCAGACGTTCACACTCAAGGAAGAACATAGCATGCTCCACTTTAAATAGATTATACTCTTAAATATTTTATTGGACTTTAACAGTTCAGCATCAAATTATTTCTTTCTTTGAAGCAGAGCTGGTGATGGAAATTATTTTTCCAACTTCCCATGATACCATAAACTCCCAATTACAGCTTCATTGCAAGATCAGCCCATAGGATTAACTTGGCTGCTGTAGAGAAAGGATTTACTGAGAACATAGGAGTGTCCATGTGAGAGGAAAGACACAGCAAGTTGAACAGCAAGCACAGAACATCTGATTAACATAGGGAATAATGTTTATAAACATATTTAGGGGGAATATATTTATATAAGGAATATATTTACACAGAGATAAAGTTCTTAAAAATATAATCCCCAGTTCAAGCTCCCTGTTCAACAGGAGGTTGTTGGGGTTTTTTCCAGCCTACGTGATGCAGGGGTGATAAGGGGCTGTCTGAGCTTCTGTAACTGCTAAGCAGTTGCAAATAAATGATTTTGGGCACAAGCGACCTGGTGGTGCAATACACCAAGAGATTCATTTGTGTCATGCTGCTCAGCCAGCTGATCAGGTGACATAAAACAAGTAAGATTCGAGCTTGCTTTTGTTTTGCACTGCCTTCTTGCTTCCTGAATATTACCTTCATCGTCTCAAAGGTTTTAGATAAGCATTTATTGGAAGTGTAATTCTTGTTACTGAAAAGTGGTTTAATGTGTGTGGAGAAATTATTAGTCTCTGTAGTGATAAAGTAATAGCATATTTTAGGTAACATTACAAATTATTAGCATCCCATTAGTTATTTTCTGTTCAAAAAACCTCTAATGTAAAATTCCTGAGGACATTAATCCTTATTAATGCTACATATATTACAAGGAGACACGGGCTCTGCTTTAGTAAATTGTGCTTTGTTAAATTTCCTACTCTGTCCAAATCTGTTTATTTTCATTTTGCCAGGTCACCTTTCTTTATTCTGAACTAATATCTAATAGCAGGTAATGCAGACAGAATGCCACATTGTCACAATAAATTGATATTTAATAGTATATAGCTTGGTGTTAGTTTCATATCCATGTTCTGTCAGACGCACCAAGAATCTGAAACATAACCACAGTTTCCAACACAGAAAAAGGACACTCTCAAAATAAGACTGTAGGAGTCTCACATTATTGTGTTGAAAAGAGGATTGTTCAGATTCTGTCCTGTAAGAGAGTCCTGTAATTTGGATTGTAAAGTAGGAGATGTCACCAGAGCACAAGATTTAAAGGGAGCAGTAACTTGAGCTATACTGGTGAACCAGCACTGTCACAGGGTGCACAGAGCTAAGAAGGTATTCCTTAGCAGCTGAATAAATGCCCCCAGCTTTTAAAGTTAAATCAGAGGAAATGGGTATGCAGGAGGGCAAGTCAAGCAGTCCCCTGCAAGAAGACAAAGGCAATTCTAGTATAAAATTGAGATTAAAGAACAGGATTAGTGACACATCTCAGTATTAGGCTTATGTTAATATTTCTTCTAATTGAAGATTCACAGCTCCTTCAAAATACAGAGGCATCAGGATAGGAAAGTGGTGTGCTGGCAGAGTAAGGAAGGCCCTGAAGCATGGTTTGCTTTGCAAACATGACAAGAGGGGGAAGCAAGAGCAGGCATGGCCAGAAGCACCAGTGACAGCTGTGACATTTGTCTCCGAAATGAGAGCCAGTGTCATCCTTCCTGTTCACAGGGAAGATACTGGGCGAAGCTGGCATCCAGCTGTGGGCACACTCCATTCTGTCACACGTATCAGAATACGTCAGTATAAAACTGATTTGCTTCACATTGAAAAGTAAGTACTATTAATTGTATCTTTTAGCCATAAGAACATTAAGAATGCTTGTAAGAGACCTGGGCTGGAAAGCAATGTATTTACTCCACGTTTTAATGTCATTTAACCTAAAAAGTGTTAAAACAAGAAAAATGTTAAGATGTCACAAAAATATGAAACTACTTTCTAGCAGATATCATCTTTTAAACTTTCCTGGAAATCTGTCACATCATTAGATAGCATATCTGCATGTCAATGATAGACCCAAATTAAAACTAATGATAGAACCAAACAATCTTTTATTCCAGCATCTTTGACAGAAGCTGAGATGCCTGTCAAATGTTACTTTGTGGAAACAATTTTCTTTCTTGAAAAGCCATTTTACAAGATAAACTGAAGCACTAAGTGACTGAGTGGCAAAGTATTCCCCTATATATTATTTTCAAAATGCAAATTACTAATGTCATGCATTCTTTTAACATTTTACTGTGCTTTCTTGAAGGTATTGGTTGCAGTGACATTGAACTTCAAGATGCCTTGCATTTCAAGACAAGCTTTGTGGAGCTAATACAAGCTAAGTTCTGAGCTATTATACCAGGTAATTTTGCTGGGGAGACAAACCATTTTTACCACCTCTGTAGAACAAGCACAACCATGAAGATTTCAAAGTGACCTATAATTGGTTTTAACTGAATGGTTGGTAAATACAACAGTTGACTAGTAGATTGTTTAGATAGCTGATGCTTAGTTTCAGAACAAAGCCCTTAAAACAGATTGAAATACATCAGTTTTTCTGACTGTAATTTAAAAATCTTTACTATTTGACTGGTTTCCTTGTTTTACTAAGATTAAAGTAAAAGAGAGAAAGGCTGGATAAAGTAGAGGAGAGAAGGTGTAGAGAAGACCAAGAAATAATTCCTCTTATATATTCAAGTTAAAAGATATAACACAGTTTATGAGAGACATTTTCATGCCTGCTTAGCAGGTTTCTCTGTTCTTCCACAAACTTTGCACTTCCACAATAGATAAATAAAATTATAGGTAATTCTTTTAACTGAATTTGTCAGTCTAACACTGTCAGAAACGTTAAATATCTCTTTTCTCATGGAGTCATACAAAAATTCAGAATAGCAGCACCAATAAGAAAGACATAGATGTGCCTAGCTAGCAAAGTATTTCACCGATTCCAAGATATGAAGTTTAAGGAACAGTGATGCTCCCTTATCAACATCTAAGAAGTGGCACATAATGATCTGTGCTTTCAGAGATGAAAGAAAAACAAATGTAAGAGGTACTAAATAAAAGGAGGGTGACATGGGAAACTTGTTAAGTGTTGCTTTGCAAAAATGCATTTGTGCTATTTGTATGGATGACACACACATTACCTACTTTGATTGAACAATCACATTTATGTTTACCCAGAAAAAGCTAGTCTTCATCATGTGAAGATACTGATGCACTGCTGCCTTGTTCATAAGAAACTGGTCCCCCTTGAACTCATTTTTGGATACAGAGCAAGTACTAGCTCATGTAATAAAACCTCAACTTTACTCAAAGAACTAGTTTTATTTTCCCTACTTTTATAATGGCTGGAATAACATAGCAGGGATGTTTGGAAAAGCATCTTGTTCCCTTCTGCTTGTTCTTTAGCCAATACTTTCTATCTCCCCCCTCCTTCTATTACCTTCAAACATTGTTTTTAAGATCAGGGAAAAACCAAGCCGCTTTTACCTCCAGCTTTTGTTTTCTGCCCTCAAACTTTTAAGAAGTCTTAAGATTAAACAGAAGTTGAATCTCTAAACATTTTGAGGATCTGGACATCTCTTCAGAGCTGCTTAGAACCAGTAACTGAAGTGTATATGCATCTAATTGAAATATGAACTGAAATGCATCCTAACTGAGTATAACACAATGAGTTTTTAGTGGTGTGACATGCTAAGTGAGCATTGTGTAAAAAGGAACAGACCTCCTAGGTATTTGACTGAAGTGACAACACTGATTTGGGACAAGTTGTTTTTTGCTGTGGATTTGATCCGGCACTAATTTGTTTCAAGCCAGCAGCAGCTTGGTACATGGCACAGGGCTGTCACTCATGCACGTACTTTGTGGCATTGATAATTCACCTCAGTTTTGCCTTTTTCACCACAATTAGACACCTGGTAGATTAAAACAACATTTGTTTGTCCCACTTCCCCCCGTTCTCCCAGAACTGCAGCATAAACTAATACAAACACAATACAGAGTTCATCAAGAATTATACTGGTGACTATTTTTGCATCATTTCCCTTACAAGCTTTCTCCTCTAATAGGTGTCCTTTATCACCACGTACTTTAAACACTGAGCAGTTCCAAAGAAGCTCTGATCAGCAGCAACACTTACAGCATGCTCCCACACTTACTCAATAAGAGCTAACAAACCTGTGGGGCTGTGCAGTTGGAAAGCCTTGTGCAACTGAGGCAGTGGCAGCCCGCGACACCGTACAATGGGATCAGCTATTGAGTCGGTGCTCTGCAGTAAAGCCTTAAAACCCCACTTGCCAGTACTAAGCCTACCAAGGTCATAAGGAAAGACAGCAAGGTGGAGTTGTAGTTGTAACCCAGTGGCAGCAAGTTCAGAGAAAGCCATTTCCATTGCCATTAGAGACAGTTTGGTGCAGTGGTCATGACATTACCTGTTGCAGTGCAAGTGTTATTTGTGCCCTGGCTGCACGACAAATACCTAATGATCACTTCTGATAGCAAAGCTCAGATTTGCTCCTCAGCCAATAAAGGGCTTCAGCAATGATACTGGATTTCTATACCTAGGTCATCCATGTCAGTATAAACAATATCCTCAGGGCCAACTTTAGATCAATGAAAGATTATAGATAAAAATAATAAATAGCTCAATCAAGTCAGTCACAGACTGTGAGACAAGACAGACTCTGCTTTTACAGACCAAAAAAAGACTGATTCTTCATTAAGTACTTTAAAGTGCTGAAGAAATGCAGCTAGTGGAAAGACTACAATATACTGAAGTGGTACTGAAAAATACTCTATTCACAGACTAAAAATATCTTCCTATTCAATCATTAAAATTATGGAAATTCACAAAGTTTTTTGCCATCCATTAGAAATTAAATTAGATACTTAGCAGTCAGACACCTGTCTTCTATTCTCACTGTACACCAACAGTGTGCTTTGCTACTTAGGAAAATGCAAGACTTGAGCTCACAAAGAGTACCAAACTCCCTGCAAGAACAGAGAGCTTTGGAAGAGACAGCATTGCTGTGCCTCATCAGGACACATGCATCTGGAAGACTTGGCATCAAGTGGTCTGCTCCCAAATACTCCTGTTGATACAGATCTTAGGAATAAGGGTTACAACCTTAGAAATGGGGAACACACACCTCTGTTTAGGTCTTCATCACTTTCTTACTCCGGTATCTTTTTCACCTTCCTCCTTTGTAATACCCCTGTTATTTCCAAGATGCCAGGATAATGATGGCAGTGCTTAGCTGCTTTCCTCTCCTCCACTCCAAGTCACAGGTACAAAGCAGAATGCTGTGCAAGGCAGACAGCATCCCGTGTTGCAAGAAAAGCACGCATTGCTGCTGCCTTCAGAAGCACAGAGAGCACAGCTCTGTGTCTGTCACAGCAAGAGCTGACACAGTCACGGTCAGGGTGCTTGAGAGCAGGCAAAGCTCATGACTAAGTATCACTGGACACCTTTTTGCTTTCCCCAAAAATATTCCACATCTTCCAAAGCTAGCTGCGTGTAAACAAGCAGGATCTATGCAGCAAGTGAAGGCTGACCCCTTTCAAATCTACACACGTCTCTCTTTAAAGGAACTGAAGTTCATCCTCTACAAGCAGCTGCATGTTCCCTGTAGAAACATCTCCCAGCCTGGCTCCAGCATGATGCCACACATATTGATCATCACTGATGATGCTTCCTTGTTCACTTGTTTTTATTCTGTCTGCCACTGATTTTTTTTAAACTACTATGACAAAAAAACCTCAGCCGCCTGTGACATACTCCCACTGCATTGTTATTTGCACATTTTCTTCCATTTATATCTAACAGGGCAATGTGTTTATTACAGTCTTACTGGTTATTACATATTCTTGCCTGAGTGACTGTGCTTCTAACTTCTATTAAATTAACAAACACAGCAGTAACATTAGTAACCCCTACCCTGCTAGGTAAAAAGAAATCAGAGTATGAAAAAACATAGCATGGGATCCTCCCTCTCAAAAAGCTCATCTTGTTCAGTAAATATAATTCATTTAGAAGTTAGAAATATAATGCAACTGTTCAGATAAAAATGTATATGGTGTATAGTTTGTTCCCCAAACTTCACATATTTTGTCAGATGTTTAACATTAGGTTTCATAATACATGACACACAATTGTTTACCTGTGCACATTAAATCATTGCCACTTCTATCAAAATTAGTATAGAGATGATAAAGCTATCAAATAAGCTATGTCCTTCCTCAATCTTCTTAAGATCTAGTAAATATTACTTCACTACAGTAAACAGCTATCAGATGCAGTATCCTTACTAGCATGTGTAAATTTGGGCCTCAAGCATGTTCTACAAGATGAACTTCGGCACAAGATCTGTAGTAAAGCAAAGCATATAGCTGGCTTGCAAAGCCACTACTGGTGGGATTATGATTTGCAGCCACTGAATTTCTGTAATAGGAACTCAATGTCATTGTTGCAAGAAAATCTTTAACCATTTTGAAGAGAGAAAACATCACAATAAAGAGCAACTCCTGAACGCTAATCAGTCCCCTACAATTGAAGGATTCTATGAAGAATGAGGATAATCCAGTAGCATTCTTTAAGTAATAGAACCTGTTTCTTTCTGAAGGCTTTGTACTCCATTTTCATACCTAGAACTAATATGCTACAGTTTGACACAGTAAGAGTTTATCTGGAGAAAAGATGTTGATCCAGATTTTAAATGACTTCTTGTTATAATGTACCCTTTCATTGTTCAACTTAGCTGTTATACACCCAGAAAGCAGTAGGTTTCAGCTAGAAGTTTAAACACCTAACGTGCACATAAAATTCAAACATGTCATTCCTTTATTGAAAGGGTCTGTTTCACACAATTGTGTAATATGGCATCACTTTCTCAGGAAGTAACATCAGACATGATGCTCTATCATTTTCATACGTCCACTTGTTTAAAATTTTGCCAGCTGAGATGGTCACATTCTTTTGATTTTGCTGTTAGGGTAACCCAAGAGAAGTTTCGAAAACCAAAACAAGAAATCAAGCAACAGTTGTTTATAAGCATGTCAAATAGGATTTTCAATATGCATATTGTGACAATAACAGATCCAGTACAATCTTAGTAAACACAGAGCAAAACTTCATCATGTTGAATGACAGACAAATAGGACAGGAAAGTCAGATTACTGTCTGACCCACCTGGAAGAACCAACAAAGCAGACTTTCTAAGCAGGGAGTATGACAGGTTCTCTTGAAAGCTCTGTTTTACTGCCTCGAGCTACAGGCAGCATTACCTTCAAACAAGTCTGGACAGGTTTTCTTAAGGCTGGGGATGATATAGCCTCTGTGAACAAAGTAATCACATTTGAAGAATGCAGCTTTTCAGCAGAGCTGTTAGATTGCACACTGGCACTGAACTAAATAAAACCAGCCAATGTACAGCAAAGTACATCTGCAGTAGTAGATGCAATATTGAGCTAGAACTGTTCAGGTAGATGAGCTACTTTATCCCTACTTCAGATCACTGATGTCAGAAGTATGATACATCAAATTTAAACAAGTGTAACCTGAATTTGTTACACAGGCAAATTATATTCCCTATTAAATTTAACAAATGATGATCTGGATTCTTCATTCCCTATTAAATTTAACAAATGATGATCTGGATTCTTCATCACGTTAAGTTTTGAATCCATTTAACCATCTAAAACCTCTAGTCTGTACTTAATTAGAACTTATGGGCCTTTCACAGGAATTGCTAGGTGAAAATTCTACGGCATATATAGAGCAGAAAGCCTGAGTAACTAATATTAATAATCTCTCCTGGCCTCAAATCCAGTAGCATCTCTAAATGCATGTAATGAGTGCTTGTGTAACATGTAGTTTGTTACTAGGTTTAAGATCCTAGTCCTGGTTGCATTCAGCAAGCCTTCCTCATAGGTCTTTTACACACAAGTTCAGCACTGTCAAGCTGATGGAGGGGTTAACCACTCGCTGAGGTGGCCTTTTGCAATAAGCACAGGGTGCCACCCCTGAAGAACAGCTGAGATAACACAATTCCAAGTGTAAAAGCTCCCATCATCCCTCATCTTCAGGAGTTATCCTCAGAACAGCTTTATGCACCATTTGCTTGCTGCTCCTCTCAATTCCTCCGAGCAGCACGTACCATAAGAAATTGCTACAAATGTGTCCTAGCATGGAAGCAAGCCCATCAGGGGATTGTCTCAACCAGCAATCCCCCTCCGAGCAGGGGACTAAAGCAATGCTTACTAAAGCAGATGGGGTAGAGCAAGACAAGCTGAAGCAGACTCTTACCTGCAGGAGGTGATTTAAGCCAAGAAGTGGCTCACAAAGTGCCTCTGTTCACAAACAACTCTTGGAATTTGTTTAGAAGCCAAAGCAAACAGAACAAGGATTCCCCCCATTCCATTTCCTCCAAAGGCTCTCCTGAGGCACCACCCCTTTCCTTCTCTCCCCCAGCCCTTCCTCTTGATCAGCAGTTTAGGAATCCAAGTACCTTTTTCTGTATTTTGATTCTAGTGTTGCTTTTGGTACATGGGTACTTTACTTAAGCTAAACAAAACCCTTTGTTGGTGCTATTTTAATCACTTGCACTCCCAGCAAAAGGGCAGTAAAGCAATGCAACGGGTGCTTATTTGCCTAGGCTGTATGTTCAAGTACACAGTCCTGCAGTGTTTAGGGGGAACCTACAGAGAGAATCATTAATTTCTTAATATTATTTGAAGTTTAGTACAATACAATGGTTGTGTAACTTGCTTCCTTTATTAATAGTAGCTTTGATACTTCCAAGCTACAAAAAAACCCCAAACAGCCCCATAATATTAGCTTACTGCAGAACTAGAATCTGACCTTCTCGTAGCAGGGCTTGATAGTTTTGTTTTGAACACATACATTAAAGATCACTACAAAACTACTGTTTGATTTTCACACTGGCATATGCTAGTACTTGGTAGATAATCCCCTGTAACATGTTTCTAAAGCAAGTAAAAGCCATAACATTCTTAGTGATACTCCCCAAAAGAGTTAATGAAAAGATTGCTGGCATATGGAGGAGGTAAAAGGTTCGCTCTTTAACATGAGGAGGCTCAAAAGACGAAAGCAGTTATCTGAGAAGATACTAATTTATCCTGATAGCAGTTTTAATAACAGCACAGTTTTTCTTCTTAATGTCACTTCTGCTGCATTACTTTCTTTTCATTGCGCAAAAAGGTTAATTGTTAAAATTACACTTAGGAATAGAAAATAAGGTTAAAGATGATATCTAGCTTCTGATACTCTATTTAACCACCAATACAATCTGGTAGAGTTTCATTAAGTAGAAAAGAAGAGAATCTGGGGAGCGATGCATAGGAAAGGCGGAACATGGAAAAGAGAAAAAAATTCACAGTAAATTGGTCAAATCACACTCAATTAACATTAAAAAGGATAGCATCACAATAAGCCTGACTTCTAGGCAATTAAATGTGGAAATTGCATGAAGCTACTGTTTCTTATTTCTTTTAACACAATCTTAACATCAATAATCATTACTTCTCTCTTGGTATTGTTCAAGCTCACAAACAAAAGCCACTGGGAAAATAGAGGTATGAAAACCAAATAGATTAGTTATGTCAGGCTCAATTCTCTCCCTTGTGGCACTGGTGAAGAAATGAGTTGCTTACTGGAGTTCTACTAATGCTAAGTGGAGTAAAGGAGGACACAGATGAAAAAATCGTCCCTTTGTGATTCATCCTGTGAAAGAAATCAATGACAGAAGGTTGTATTTGATAGGACTTCTCTTTTTTTTACTCTCTTTCCAACTTGCCTATTATCTGCCTCCACTATCCTTTATTATTTTATAGCACCCACCCTGAGCTGCCTTCACTATCTGTTTCTTCGTACCAGTTTTCTTTCAGTTATGGCTCCATTTACCCCAATATTTTGAGCTTAGTTCTTGGTACCATTGTACGTGGCTGAAGGCTCAAATTAAGATAGATTGTTGCTCTTGCCATTCAGATGCGCTGCATACTCCCACTCTCCAGCCTAGCTTTGCAGATGTTTGTAAATGCCGAACCATGTTTTCTTCCTTCTGCCACTCTTTCAACTGCTTTGTCCTTACCCTGTATTTATCACCTTTATGTTTTATGAAGCTCTCAAAAAGAAAAAAGCCACCCACAGCACTGTATGAATTCCCCTTTTATTCCTCTTCTGCCTCCCACAGCCTCTTTTTGCTTTAGTCATTAATATAATTTCAAACTACTTATCTCAATGACTAGCTTTAAGATATTCATACATGGTCAAAACCCAGAGAAAAATACTATTTCTTCACATACTAGTTGTCATTATTCATTAAGATTCCCCACATCCTTTCAGCAAAAGAAGATTCTTCCTTCATCATCTGCCAAATCTAAGAAACTAAGTCCCCTGGGAGCTCATCTATTCTGTGAAATGCTGTCTTGGATACACCTTTATTCTGTAT
Source organism: Coracopsis vasa (assembly GCA_026283785.1). Classification (NCBI taxonomy): domain Eukaryota; kingdom Metazoa; phylum Chordata; class Aves; order Psittaciformes; family Psittacidae; genus Coracopsis; species Coracopsis vasa. The sequence goes on along the minus strand of JANHGB010017559.1, from coordinate 41,138 downwards.
TTTCACAAAAAAACTAACCAACAACAACCTCCCCCCCAAATAAAATCCAAAAAACCCAAAGGAAAACCCACACCACAGAAAAACATTGCAGGAGCTTTATTAGTCAAAAAACATGAACCCTTGTAAGTGTTGTCAGATAAAAAGAGAAAAAAAAAAGCAAACTTCCTTGTTAAAATGTTCAAGATGAAACATATGGGCAGCTTTGTTTACAAGATTCTCTCCCTGCCTCTCAGCACACTTGCTGAGAACATACATCTTAAGTTACAATCCTTTTATTTGACTAGCTATAATCACTGTGGCCCTCGCTTTTGCCTCACAAAAAGATGCTTCATTAGAAGCTGCCATTATGTAGCCATACACAAAAACCAGACTGAACTGAAAACCACAAACATCTCAGAAATATGTATTTAAAACATATTTTTCTTTGGAAGCAGAAATTTAATCTGAGTTTCAAGGGTGGTAGAGATAATTAGCTTAAGAAAGCACATGCTTCCGTTATTAAATTTAACCACAGGATCTGTCAGCAGCATCACCTGAGTGATTTATATGCAGACAAAAGTAAGGAAAAAAGTCACAGCAAATGTTAACAGATTCAGCTTAAGAAAGTATGGATTTCTTTCAAGTGAACAACTATGAAGTATTTTATAAGCTATTCACCAGAAAGAAGTAGACACAGGAGTTGTACAAATTCTACTGACTGGCAAAGGTCTTCGTTGAGTATTAGTACTGCTCTGTCTCCCAAGTTCATACTTCAATTTCACCTTCAAAGTTCAATAAAACACAACCACAAACACTCTCCCACAATCTCCTCCTTCCCAAGGGGCCCACTGGCACTAGTGAGCACAAAGATCACATGGAAATTTTTTCCTACACACACTCTGCAAGTTTATAGCACTGCAATGCAAGCTTACTTCATATAATTAACCCTCAGAGGGGTGGGACACAGTCACAGAAGTAAGGAAAGAAGCAGCACTAGGGAGGCAGACTGGGAATTACCATTAAAGAGATGAATTTATGAGACAGGCAGGAAATCCCAAAATAAGCATAAATGTATTTCACATTACCACCCTGCAGTTCACTTACCTGTCAGTCAGGTTGGATCGAAACTAGACTTCAGGGCACAAAGTCACACCAAAAACCTTTCTCATTCATAATTGAAATAAAAACAACCCAAGAGCAAGAAACCCCCCACTTTGAACTTTATCCATCTCTTTCATGATTTTTTAACATTACCCTGCAAAAAGCTATACTACAAAAGAACTAATTCATGAAATTACAATATTAAACTCAAACCCAGCAATTCATACAATAATTGTGAAAAAAATTCCATTAGAAGACAACAGATGTTCTTCTTACTGCAAAAATCCAGAAATCAACACAACATACTTAGATCCTCAGTGGTTCTTAGCTTTTCTAGGAAGTACTGTGAGAGCTGGTGCTTTTGTTCCTTGAGTGTGATTTGTAAAGTCTTGCAGCTAAGGGACATAGGAAATGTTTTGGTCTTTGACAGCAGCTGCAAACAGTTGACTTCAGATTAAATGAGAAGGCAAGACTGAGTTGTAGCCCGCAGCCAGGGGAATTAACAGAGAAAGTAAATAGGGTAAATGGTTGCATATACATTCAGGAAGGGGAGATAGGATTCACAGCATGATAGTCCCATGATCAGAGACAGCCTGTGGGTCATACTTTTCCCTCCATCCACTGATAAATTTGTTGCTTTTTTGAATTCTAGCTATTTCATATGCATAAAGGTAAAAAGATGTTACTTCAACATCAGGATTCAACATCTTGCCTCTGGACTGCAAGAGCTGGGAACTGTTAGCTTCATCTTCACATTTCTCTCTCTGTTAAGGTTTTAAATGTATCACTGCCAGCTTCTCAGTTTGTACTGTACCTTCTGTTCCAGATCAGCACTGAGGGCAATGGATGCCAAATGTAAATTTCTATTTGTTGCTATCGGACCACTCATTGTGAGTAGCAGCCCTTATTCGGTGGTATCAGCAATGAATTTTTGATGTAGGTGTGCATAGCTGCTTTTCCAACTGGTTCTCAGAAGGTACCAACTGCTCTAAAGGGACTGGTGAGGGTAACAATGACCATGATTTCACAGCTGACATGTCTTAAGCATTTTCAGCTTCAGGAATTTAAGCTCTTAACTAGCACAGCAGCCTCAAAGTAGCCTGATTTGGATAATGTAAAAGCCAACATAAGTGGTCTGCCCCATGTGACATTACAACTTTGTTTAGAATTTATCAGTATTGGATGTGAAACTTCCTTGAGACTGTTACTTATAGTTTAGAGGAAACCATTTTTAGTGAGACAAAGAGAACGCTTTTACAGCAATGACATGCAGTTAATAATATCATTTACAGAGGATAATGTACAACCATTAAAATGAGATGCAGAGTTTCCGAGCTGCAGCTGTTGTCTAACCACCAAATTTAACATTTTTCTTCCAATATCTATTTCTGTAATTATACATCTATCTCTTCACTGTGGATTATTTATAAGGTGAGTTTTCCCATGATTTTCTATGGGACACAGTAGCAGCCAATTGCTAATTTAAGCACACTGTCTCTGCTATAAAAGACATTGAATGTTTTGCCCTGAGTACAAAACTACCTTGTCATTTAATTATTTTTCTTTTTAGAATAGTGTAATTTTTCCAGATCTACTGTCCTTCATTCCCACTGCATTTGCATTTGGACCTTTTGATTTTCCAGGAAGTCTAAAAAGGAGAATATATACTGAAATTTGTGCTTAGTGATGAATAGCACTAATTCAGCCTCTTAATATACCCTGAGGTGTCAAAAATATTTGCATATGTGTTTCATTAAGAGATAAATTAAGGTCCAGCTTGCAAAGAGAGTAAAACTAGCAGAGACTGGGATAAGAATATTAACAACTTGATGTGATAGAAAAGCTGTACACTCTTTTTACATTAAACTGAATTGCATCTTCTTACAAAATACTACTGGCTCTCCCTATTAAGATATGCCTTGTGCTCTTCACTTAATGCTGCCTTTTCCAGTGTTGTGCTTTTTTCTATTACATACATTTCTCTCTAACTCTTAAAAGGAGAAAGGAGTGATTTTGTTACTAACTCTAACACACTGGCAATTGAATTGCTGAATGAGAACCCATTTTTTCTCAGCAGTTTGCTGGTTTAAATGTCTGTCCATAGGTTTATTCCGTAAATTACATGGCAAATGAGCTGAAAATGCTCAGAACTTTCTAACCCCTGCCAGTTTCTGCTGACTAAGGGAACCCAAAGTCTAGACCTGAGGATGTTTATTCAGCACCAAAGACCTCTATACCGAAAGCTCTTTATTCTTTTTAAGTAGACCAAGGGCTGAAATAATGCTCAGTCTCGAATTAACAGACCTGGTCTGCAGACAAGGTTTTACTCTGCTTGCAGAAATGAGCAGTTCTTTGCTTCCAAAGAACTAACTATAACAGCACCTGGCAGCATCACTGGAGATAGGGGCCTGTCAGCACTTTCTCTAAACCTTCTTATGTAGACATTTACAGATCAGTCATTTGAATTTCCTTCAGCCTAAAACCTAATAAAAAATTGTTAGTGGTACTTTTGTCAGCCATGCTTTTTATGGCCAAATTCATTCATTCTAGAAAACTTTTAACAAAATCAGTCCATAAAATAGTGGTTTTGATAAAATTGCAGAGGTGGAACACAATTGATTATTTTCCTCTTAATATCTTGAAAGAATAAGAATCGATAAGACATTTGTTGGAAAATAACTCATTTTGTGTATACACATTTGCCAAATATTTCAGGAAATGAAGCAATTGCGCAAGGGATGATGGGTTTAAACATAAATAGGGGAAGTTCAGGTTAGATATAAGGAAGAAGTTCTTTACTGTGAGGGTGGTGAGGCACTGGAACAGGTTGCCTAAAGAAGTGGTAAATGCTCCACCCCTGGCAGTGTTCAAGGCCAGGCTGGACAGAGCCTTGGGCAGCATGGTCTAGGGCGAGACGTCCCTGCCCATGTCATAGGGGCTGGAACTTGATGGTCTTAAGGTCCTTTCTAACCTTAACCATGCTCTGATTCTAACATCTTGTTCAAAATGGCAGGAGTATATTTAACAATACATATTTATAAATATGTATTTATAAAAAATCAAATGTACAAATAAAAGCACAAAAAAACCCAATCAACCAACCAAACAAAAGCAATCAAACCACAAAAACAAACAAGCTAGAAACCAAATCTACTCCGCAAACTGACTATACACTTTTTTACTTCATATGTGATAACAGAAAATACACATCAGAACTGATGTTAGGCTGTAAAACGGTGTCATTTCAGTGAAACCCAAGCAACTTTTTCTAACTGAAGGACTTAATCATAGCAGAATTACATATCCTCTCTCCTCTACCTATCTATCTATTTTTTTTAAAGAAGAAATGAAATGAATTCAATTATCAGGACTATTATCTCTTCCAGACTGATACACTATAATCAATTCAGCCTTCAAGCTTGAAGAGAATTTATGTCATCCAACTTTGCTTAATCCATCTGACCTCTCCATAACGAGAAAGGATTTTTAACACTAAAAAAAATGTTCTATAAAAAATAGATAAGGAAACACTCCTGACTGACTTGTTCCATGTGGTACACCTTTTTACTTTTGTTTCTGTAATTTCCCGTTGTCTTAAAAATACACAGTTAATATTTTATGTAATTCTAGGTTTTCTGATGCCCCACTAGAAAAAGAAACAAATCAGAGAATTATATTAAAAAATAAATAAATGAAAGGAGAAATAACACTGTAAAGGCTAAACATGAATTTCTTTAGAAGGTTAACCTGATGTCTAAACCAGTACTTCTCTGGCAGTTGTTATTCATTCTAACTCTTGCATCCAGCAATAAGCAAACTGCGTGTCAGCTATAGAGCTAATAAGTAATATGTCAAAGCAACAACAGGCAAAAATCTCCCAGTGAAAATAACTCCCCAGTTCCAAGCCATGAATGAAGAAAAGCTGTGACCTGATTAAAAAAACCCAAAAAACAAAACCCCAAACCAAGAACTTCAACCAAACAAGCAAAAAAATCCCACAAAACAAAGGTGTTATTTTACAAAGAAACATTTTCTTCAATTTTTCTCTTTCCACATACTCTTGGCAGAAGTAGTTTCTTCTGGAAAATCTTCCTGCTCAGTGTGATTAAAAGGGAATTGATGTGTAAAATGGCATAAACATGCAAATTATCCTGTGATCTCCAGAATTCTTCAGTTGATACTATGATTCTATGATACACTTTAATAACACTTAATTGCCTCAGTTTATGGTATTTGAGGAATCAGAGATGTGGAGGTAGGGCTCACCTGGTAGAAAGGACTTGATAGAAGTAAAAGAGACAAATCTATGACATTAGGTGGCCCCTCAAGGCTGACTATCAGCCTTGTCCCACATTGGTACTCAGGCACCCCTTGGGCTTCATGTAGAGCAGAGATCTGTGAAAATCATGAAAACCAATACATCTATATTAAATTGAAGATTTTCATTAAAGAGTGTATATTAACATAACTTCTTAAGTAGGAAACAAAATGATTCCAGTACAGAAGAGGTTAGGTATGAAAATGAAAAAACCAGGATGTTTACTATTTTCAGAGAGCAGTTAAATGAATTAACCACTTCTGTATGTAATGAATAAATGAGAAAGTAAGACTGGGTTCTCATGCTGCCAGATGATCAACAAGAAACTGTTTCTATTCCATGATACTTGAGTTATACTAGTACAAGCTTGATGCTGCTTCAGAGTGCAAAAGCCCTATATAGGGAAAAAGATTAGCATTTCTGGAGGGAGGGAAAGCTTATTCTGTGATTTAAAATGCTATGCTACCTGGTCACTGACGACAGGCTGAGCCATGCCTGCAGTTGGGTGACTGCAATAACTTGGATGCAGCCCCAGAGGGGCTCAGGCCAACCCAGCTGATTTTGCCCAGGATGAGCTTACGAGTACAGATGTGACCTGATTATATGGGGACAGCAACCTCTGAAAGAGGATGGGAAGGACCACAGAGGGGGTGAACACATATTGAACTTCTATTACTGTTTCCAAGATTATATTACTCAAGTTCCTTCTAATCCTTCTGGTAACCTGATAACTAACTCAGTATTCCCATTATAAGTTTTTAAATTATTAATTCATTAGGATGTGTTAGAGCATTGGAAGATACATCAAAGTCTTCAGCTCCATTGTGACACAAGAATCACTAGAGTCCTATGTTGCAGCTCTGTGTGTGATGAAATTTGTTTTGCCCTTTGCCCCGAGGCAGAGTCAATTATTTCTCAGTAGGAAGATTGTCCTGCTAAACCCTGGATAAGATTTATTGGATTTGGACCACTGGTTGTTAAGTCCCTGGTCAAGAATCCATCTATCGCATTGCTACAGCATGCATGACATACAGCCTTGCGCTCCTCTTTCTTATCCTCTCTTAGGCCTCACTCCTTCCCATTGACATGTCTTATTTCCCAACTAAACTCTGCCCCCAGCATCTTCTTATTTGTTCCTACATTAAGAATGTATTAATCTGAAACAATATTTCAAACAATATTCTCTCAAACTAATCTTTGTGCTGGCACATGTGCACATTGCTGGGGTTTTCTTCCATGCAAAACCATGAATAAATAGATTAGCTGGATCCATGGTTTTGCATAGGTGCATGTCCAGAAGGATGGAGGCTTATTTTTACAAGCATTCATCTATGTTTGAAATTAATATGTCTTAACTTTTCATGTATGCAATCAAAATAAAAATGGTAGGAGATTCTGTTTTATAGGGTAATAAATAGAAAAAAACCCACTATGCATAGAATAGAATAAAAAGAGCTTCCCAAATGGTGGTAGGGTGCCACAGGGAATTCAGAGCAGGAGCCCTGGGCTGATCCTTGTGAGGAGGCTTACAGACTGTGCTTGCCAAGCTCATTTGCCTTTAGTACACCACTGAGAGATGTGCTCCAAGGCTTTCCTTGAATTTAAGCAGCATCACAGTCCTTCACTTCCAGAGCTCGGAGTGCCTATTCCCTTCTTTGTAAATCCAAGGGTCAGTGAAGAGCATATCAGCCCAAGAAAGGAGTACAAAAGCACAGACTTTCTACCCCGGGCTCTGTTCTTTGTCATTCATATGTACACTTAGACTTTCAGTGTTTTCATTTTTAAGTACCACTATTTACTAAGTACTATTTAGTATTTACTAAACACTACATACTATTTACCAAACTCTACTTACTACTATTTACTAAATGCTGCTGCTATTTGTCTTTTTCAAGAAGGATTCACCAAAAGGTAGTTCCTGACTTTGCAGCCCCTGTCCCATGCCTGGAGTTCATTTGCTTTTGACAACTGTGGGAGACCTTCAGGCTCCCATCTCACACCTCAGTAACACAGGATATGCACAGGGAGAGAAATCTTCTGTGGCATATCTCCACTGATGAGGGTTGCTCTGAAAGCAGCCAGGCCCTTCAAGCATTAACAAGTGATAATTAGTAACTAGACCTAGCTCACATGCCAAATTATGTTCCCAAATCATTTCCTAAACCATGATATTCAGTTTTTAATGAGCAGTTAGAAAAGTAAATGAAAACCTGCAGGTGTGAATTCTAAATGAAAGCATTTAATAGAAAAAGATATATACCGAGAAATTATCATCTATTCATAATATGGAGAGAATTAGGTGGTGGAAATTCTTTAAAATCTAAGCCAGAGAATAAGGTAAAGTTACATTACCTCTGGCAAGTTGAGCCAGAAGTATATGTGCTTAATAATCCATCTGAATGATGGACAGGATAGTAAATAAAGCAGCAGCAAATTAATAGGGATGGAGTTGGCTAAGGAAGGGCAAGGAGCAAGGATGCAGCCTGCTAGCAGCCCTGTGTCCCCAGTGGGACATCTCAGCATGGGCAGGAGACCTGAAGGTGCTGCTTGCTTCTTTCCCTCACATCAGTGCTTATCACAAGTGATCTGTAAATAATGTGTTATAAAAGAGAGACCAGTGAGTTTAAGTGAAGACCAGTGTGAGGAGGGTGAAGTAATGTCTCCATATAAATGTGTGAAATGTGTCAAGAGGAATATTTATAAATATGGAATATGTATGTTTATATTTCTATGAGTGTTTCTGGCTAGAGACTTACTGCCTCATCTGCTACATAAATCAGACAAGAAATACAAAGAATTCATGGTCAAGTATACACTAATGTCAATGACATCATCACACAAACACATCTACATATGTATATGTGACGTGTAAAAAATACTAGAAGCATTCCAGACCATTAGGTAACCAGCAGAAGGTTACCTATTTTGCTGGTTCATTTGGGAACTGACTGAGCACAGAGACTGTATATATGTGGGAAAATAGATATATTATTTCTGTGTGGAAAACAGAAAAAAAAGGGGAAAAATATTTAAGAACATCTCTAAGTAAGTGTTAGTTTCTTTAAACTCAGGTTATTCAAGTTTTCCCTTGGTAGATATATTTTACTCCGTGTGCTCCCGAGAGCATTTGAGCCCACTGCAGCTCTAGAGTTAACTAAGGCTAAAATGAATTGTCCTTTTAACTTGGGCATCCCTAGCTTAGTCTCCAAGAGGATGCTTATTGCATATCAAAGGATATAAATAAGCCTGTGTGACTAATGAAGCCAGCCTTGTTGTCCAGATGGCAAGGAATGATTGGAAGTTTTGAGAAGAATCCACAGGCAATAATTTGTTCACATAAGTGATCTGACAAACACTTATGAATAAGGAATGAAGTACTAAAAGTCACATTCTTCTTACGGATATTTTGTAGAACTGGAAAAAAAAAAGTGAAATTATTTCAATAAACAATTTTTTTAGGAACAGTTTGACCAGATGCAGATAAAACAAATAGGGTGATATATTATCCCCTTGGGTGACCATTAAAAAGCTAGTGGAGAGCAAATAACGTGCTTACTGGTAAGGTAGGGATCATGTGTCTAAAATCTTCATAAGAAATTGGTGCTTAAAGTAGGGAAAAAGTAGTTTGCTACATTTGAGTTGAAATAATGGTCCAGTACCAAGCTACAAATTGAATAAAAAGCTGTCTGTGAGTCTTCGTTTGTTTTTTCTGGTCATGACTTGCTCTAATATGCGTACTTCCAAAGGAAAGCATGAAATGCTCTGCAGACCTGCAAAACTAACTTTTATCATACTAAAAACATCCTTCAGACCGGAAAACTGCAACGCTGTGACTGGAATGAGAGTACCGGACTTTAGGCTGACTTACTCTGTGCCGACCTGTTGCCTTTCCAAGACACTTTAACATGAAAATGTGATGAAATCCAAAGAGAAACAGATATTTCAAAGGAATTGCATGTTTCTGGCACCACTCAGCCCGCCCTAATAAAACAGAAGTTTACAACCAGAACTCACCCGGTATAATCTTGAAGATGGCTTTCAGGAGAAGCCTGCAGCTTTAAGATCTGCAGTTAGCCCAAAGACATGTGATTGTTCCCCAAGCATTTCTTATCATTCTTTTTGGGAACAACACAAAATAAATTGAACAGCTAAACAAGCTGATAGCAGTGATATGAATGTCCTGTCTTTGCTGAGGAATACTGAAATCCCCTCAAGAACCTTTTTATTGACAGACTTGCTCTACCTCAGGGGCATATTTCCACAGCAAAAAGTTTGTTTGGCAAAAGGCTTTTTACCTGCATCTGTGATGGCATATAAGAGACTTAAGAATTAAATTGTTTCTTTGTCTTAGGTATTTTTCCTGAGTATTAGGAACAGTTGTATTTATGCTTCCTAAGGAAATTAATCTCTCCAGAATTTCATGACAGAAACCAAGAGCAGCAGGTCTCTGCGCTTTAGGCATGTGCCCTGCCCTAGATCTATTGAAATAAATCTATTATATATATAAATATACATTTATATATATATATACAAATCTATCTATTTTCCATGTTCAGACTGAAAGACCTTTTCCACTTTGTGTGAATCATAAGGTATGTACTGAATGAGAGCAATGACTGCCGTACAGCCTAGTGATGTACACCTTGGTGTATAAAGCACTATAGTAGCTTCTGCATTGCTGCATATTTACAAAGTCGAGTGTTCTAGTCATGAAATTTTTACACTGTTTTCTTTCTTCTGTTTGATCTGAAACACCATCTAATCCAATGGCCATTTTAGCAAACCAGTATTTTCAGATAAAAGACCATCTAAAAGAATACCCCAACAACCTCTGCTGAAGATGTAATTCCCTGCTACTGAGTAAGAATGGTATGAAACTCTATTTTCAGATTCAATATAAGCATGTGCTTGTTTGGGAAGAACTCATGACAATCCAGACAGCTGGAGAAGTGTCCTGATTTCAGCTGGGATAGAGTTACTTTTCTTCCTAGTAGTTGGAACAGTGCTGTGTTTGGATTTAGTCTGAGAATGATGTTGATAACACACCCATGGTTTAGATATTACTGAGCAGTGCTTACACAAAATCAAGGACTTTTCAGCTTCACATACTGTCCAGCCATCAAGGAGGCTATAGGTGCACAAGGAGCTGGGAGGGGACACAGCCAGGACAGCTGACCTGAACTGGCCAAAGGGATATTCCATACCATATGACATCATGCTGAACAATAAAACTGTGGAGAGTTGGCCAGGGGGTGGAGGGTCAACTGCTCGGAATGGGCTGGGCATCAGTCAGTGAGTGGCGAGCAATTGCATTGTGCATCACTTGTTATATATATTCTTTTATCACCTTTATTATTTTCCTTTCCTCTTTTGTTCTATTAAACTTTTATCTCAATCCATGAGTTTTACCTTTTTTCCAGTTCTCTCCCACATCCCACTGTGGGGAGTGAGCAAATGGCTGTGTGGTGCTTTGCTGGGTTAAACTACAACAAAAGGAAAAGCTCTGTTTCCTTTCTTTATAGGGACTGATGGGTTGTTAGAAACAGAGAATCAAAAGCAGAAATGTGTGATTACTCTGACTTCTTTTGAAGACATCAGAAGTGTTACCTTTGGCTACCAAGGGAGTGGTGGTAGGCTTGAGCCAAAATGCTACGCACCAGCTTCATGGTGATGCTTTTTAAGGGTCACAAATTCCATGTTTCATAAAGGCAGTCTGAATTTTAATTAATATAGTACAGTTGTCTCCATCAAACATGTTTACTGTCTTTTCACTCACAGATTTTTCTTCTTCTAGAGGTTTGCTGAATCTTAAACTAAGGCTAATTCTTCTCTTTGAGCCTGTATTTTTCAAGTAGCCATGAGATGATCTTTAAAGTAAGGCCCAGCCTTTTCAGCTGCATAAATGAAACATGTTTTTCTCCCTGTTAGAATAGCGGAGCAGTGACTATCCCAAAAAGAATGGATGCAGCAAGGGAGAAAAAAGTTCAACTGCATCTATAATCTATCTAAATGTTGTGATTAATACCTTTCTCTTTTCATAGCCAGCTGTGTGACACTTATCCATGTTACACATTTTTTAAAGCTCTCAACTGCATAAGTTTCTCTTTTCCTAGGAGAATTAATCACATCCCTGAATGCATGGATATAGTTAGAAAAGAATCAGACCTAACAAGCTCTGAGCATTGGAGTTGTTAGGCTTTGTGGAAGAAAGCCAATCTGGCAAATAAATTCTGGGTTTTTTTCTTTTTTAAAAGCTTGTTATCTGTGAGTCTATAGGAAAATTAATCAGAGGCAGAGCTAAATAGAAAACTCAATGTAAAAGTAAATGATAGGGAGAAGATTAAGTAACAAAATAATGAAAAAAAGATTGTACTTTGAATCTATCACAGAAGAGAAGTTAGGTGTCATTAGGCAATTCTTATTCACATTGTCTTACTGTAATGAACTAGCACAGTGATGCCATTGCAATTACAGAGATGTGGTGGGATAGGTCGCATGAGTGGAATGCTGTCATTGATGTCTATGTATGGAGAGGTGGTGGAGTTGCTGTTTATGTGATAGAGCAACTAGTAAGTATTGGGCTCTGTCTAGGGGTGGATGAAAAATGAGTTGAGAGCTTATGGGTAAGAATTAAGGGGCAGGCTAACATGAGTGACACTGTTGTGGGTGTTTACTACAGGCTGCATGATCAGGAAGAGGAAGTCAGGCCTTACCTGGAGTACTGTGTCCAGTTCCGGGCTCCCCTGTTCAAGAAAGACAAAGAACTGCTAGAGACTGTCCAGCAAATGGATACAAAGATGATTAGGGGACTGGAGCATCTCTCCATCATCTATGAAGAAAGACTGAGAGAGATGGACCTGTTTAGCCTACAGAAGAAACAACTGAGAGAGGATCTTATCAATAAATATAAATATCTTAAGGGTGAGTATCAAGAATATGGAGTCAGACTCTTTTCAGTAGTGCCCAGTGACAGGATAATGAGCAATGATCACACCTGAAACAACAAACTGAAACATGGAAAGTTCCGTCTGAATATAAGGAAGAACTTTACTTTGGTGGTGACAGAGCACCGGAACAGGCTGCCTAGACAGGTTGTGAAGTCTCATTCTCTGGAGATATTCAAAACTCACCTGGACACAACCATGTGCAACCTGCTGTGGGTGAACTTAGCAGGGGGGATAGACTAGATGGTCTCTAGAGGTCCCTTCCAACCCCAACCATGCTGTGATTCTGTGACAGGTACTCTCTCTCTAAAATAAATGCATACATGTACTCTCCCTGCATATAATAACACATGTATTTGTATATATTTATATACACAAATGCATATATATATAATGACACAGATAATGTGTATAGTCTTTACAGTATGGAGTTCAGTTCAGCTTCATACTGAACTCCCCTTGTGTCTTTGTTCTTGTGATAATAAACATTAGAGAATATGAATACAAATGAGTGAGATCACAGTATGAGAGACAATCTTCTCCTGAGGAGCAACAGCAGGCATTTCCTGCTACAGTGTGTTACTGCAAATGCATTCACTGGAAGGACTGAGGAGGTGAATTATTCCTTCCTCTGAAGTTACGTTTTAGGCCTATTTAGATATCCCTTTATATGCAACTCTCTCTGTATACAGCCATGGCTCTGGCAGTCGGTACCAGAAACAGAGCACGTAGATCCTAGAAAGTCATCTGTAGCATCTATTTGATGCTAGAGTGGAGCAGAAGATAGTTCACAAGCAGTAGGGATGATAAGGGTGGGTACAATTGATAAACAGATCTAGAAAGCTCTTAGAATACATATGAAAATGAGTAACATTTTATTTGGAGTGACGTCTGGGTCTCAAAAGTGCAGGACAATGGGAACTGAGCGGCTGCCAGCAGCAGGGTTGAGAAGCTGTGCTTGCTGGAGTGGCCGCATGCAATGCTGCTGGCTATTGCCTGGACAGCCGGCAGTATGGGGACAACCAGACATCCAAATGCAAAGCTGGAGACTTTTCAAATCCCTCATTGAAATATCGATAGAGAGCTGAACTGATAATTTATGCCTTTGCACTAAATCTTGCTATGGGAAATTATATTATTTTTAATAAGATTAATTTTAGTTCTTTTTGTATAATAATAATAAGGCTTCGTGCTTTCATTTCTCCTCACCATCATCTTCAACCTTCCATCTTGCGCAATTAATGAATAGAAGATGCAAAACAAGTTGCATCTTGAATAGATAGAATAGAAGATAAGTAAAACAAGTTGGTAATCCTCTAGCAATATACTAATGAAATATTCCCAAGAACATTTGGCCCAGCGAAAAGATCAATTTAGTTCATTGCTGTCCTAGCACCAAGATACAACTGTGTTTGGACCCATATCTGGCTCTGCTGCATCTAAGAGGTACAGTGAAACTTGTTCAGATAGTTTGCTGTCTGAGGACTTACAGAGGAAAAGCTATCAATGAAATCAATTCTTTATACCAGGGCAGAACAATCTGGCTTTTAGCAAGCATGACCATGAAGAAAAGAAGAATTTTTAGGTTAAAATAAAATAAATGGTTAATGAAACTGCTTGTTAATTTTATGTGAGTGGGTACATTTTATTCTCTCTGGGAGAGAAACGCAAGTACTAAAATACTGCAAGAAAAAGTGATCCCACATGGAAAATTTCATGAGAAAGCTTTACTTCAAATTTCTGCATCTCCAAAGTAAAGCATGGAGTCTTTAAATAACACCCATACTGTGGTTTTGTCTTGACCTCTGTTTAATTGGCTGAGCAGATCATATGATGTCGTTGGAGCTCTATAACATGATAAGAAGCTGCTTTCACTGAAATATCATATTTTAGGGGCCACTTTAGGGTATAAAAGGCCCCAGTAAACAGACATTTTTGGATTGCTTCCTTCTGCATACAACACTATCTAGGCTTTCCATTCATCATTTAAATTCTCTCCAAGCTGGCAATGCTCTGTTAATTTTCTTAATTCAGTCACATACTCAGGAATGTTCATCTTTTTATTCTGCTTATTAAACAGAAATGTTCTTCAAATCCCCAATGACTTTGGGGACAGGTGATTCTGGAGGTTTCTTTCCATGCTAGCAGTTAATGTTTTGTCTGCTGGTTTAACAAAGGCTTTTAGTCTGTGCAGGAATTTCTAGGTTTTTTGCCCCATTGCACTGAGGAAAATACCACCTTTATCTCATCAGCATTACTATCAGTGGTGGTTCAGGCTTTTTGTGGAGTATACTATTGAAGTATCGGCAGGTCCATTTTCCCTCTCAACAGGCATTTTTAATCTCCTCACTGTTTTCCTCTTTCAGTAGGATTTTCATTGGGTTTGTTGCTACATTTGGGATGTATGCCCATTTATTGCTAAACATTCCAGCTTTTACTTCTTCTGGCACAAAACCAGGACATAAAAACTATGCAGGCACTTTTCGATCCTAATTTTCTGTATAATATTAAATATCACAAAAGGTTAAGTTATATTCTTAGCACTGTGATCATTATTTTCTGGGTCCTTCTAAAACACAGAATATGGTCAACACCTACGTGCATGGAACTGGTTCAAAGAGACGCTAACTTTTTCCTATACCCTGTAGGAAATGCTTAACCTTCAATTATTGGATGAAATAAGCATGTATGAATTTATCATGGAAGATAGGGTATTTGCTTAACTACTTATTACGGCTGTACCTCATTAGGAACACAGATTAAAAAGCATGAAATTTAAGAAATTAATGAATGAGTTATAAATGTGCTTTTTTGTTGATCTGCACTTACTCTTTCTGTTCTCCTTATGTCTCCCATGCTCTTGTTTCTGAGTCCTCATTGCTCAGATGAAGTAACAGATGCATTAAAGTCACTACAGCCTGACAAAAATATTTAACATTGTTTAAAGCTTTAAAAATGCTGTTTCTGTTAATTGATCATGACAGAGAAGAATGTGGGAACAAATTAGTGGCATCAGATCCCAAACTAGAAAATGTTTCCTCCTCTCAGGATTGTAATTTTCATAAATAGGCATGTGTGCTGAAAGACTCCTTATTCTTTTCTTCTGAAAGTCTCAGTGTGTGACCTGGAACAGCTACATTTAACCATGACTGAACAAAAAAAGAATGACAAAAGGTGCTTTATGATTCAGTCCAACCCAATCTATGTATTTCTAATGCAAATGGAAGCCATTCAGGAAAGCACATTATTAAAAAGCTTTTTTGAAGACATTTTTATCTTCAGAGAAGCATATTTTTTTACTGTTGGTGCTTTGGTTTTGGGTTTTTGTTTTGTTTTTAATTTCTAGTAGATTGATAAAGGAGTTTATATTATTAAATCCAAGCACTGATGAATTATGGGTGTAGTCACATCAATTATCCATTTTTCTGTGCTGATTCGTTGTCTTCAATATCTCACGTGACTGCTTTTTTCACTTGTAATGTGGAATTTCTCTTTGAAAAATAAATTATCCTTCAATTGCAAGGCTTAAGTTTCTCAAATTTACAAGCTCTACAAGCAGTGCTGTCACTGCCTACTAAGCTTTCATGACGTGCAAAATTATTTCCAAATAAGCCTGTGCTGCCAGAAAATAAGAGAATAAAATGTTCCAAGTTCATGGGCTGTAATAGATCAAGACCTACTGTCTTAGAAGTAGGTTGCTTTCCCCTTGCTAAATTCATATTAGGAAAATCAGGAACAGCACCATTTCTAGTTTTCACTTCTCATGAATGTATTTGACAAATGTATTTGATTACTGCTAGACTGGGCTTTTTGCAACTGTTAAGCAATTGTGTTATCAGCCATTTTACTATCAGTCTTAATACCTGATCAGTTAAAACATGCTTTGTTTCCCTGGTGTAATTTCCTGGAGTTTCTTTGCAGAGTTTTTTAAAGAATTCAATTAATGAATTCAGCTGGCATAAAGAAAACACTATATCCACAGCTCCATTTATCTGACGAATCTAACTAAATACAACTCCACAATTTGGCTTGACTAAATGGTCTCTGACAAGATGTTGGAGTTACAATGAAAAGAGACACTTACCATGCTGTTGTATCTTCTATCAGTTTGTTTTTTTAACACTATTAGTTTTAAGAATTCCAACATGGTCAAGAACATTAAAAAGTCATTTTCCATGTATGCTTTTCACTTTCACTAGGCCTTTAAAATAAAATTGACTTCATCAGTCAATCTCAAAAAATGGCATTCATATATCAAATGATAAAATATCCATACACACTATATGTTTTTCTCAGCCTCATGTTTCTTATCATTAATTCTTCCGTAAAACTTGAGGTCATTTAAATATCTTGAGTGTATTGGTCTCAAATTACCTGCCAAATAGATTACACTAGTATGTAAATGTACAGCCTGTGTACAGATTGTAATATTTATCATAATACCAGGGAGAATTACAAGGTATATGTCTAGGCAAGTTTCCTTGGTCTAACTGGCACTGACATTATTAAGTAATGTCTATCAGCATTGTGTATTTTCCTGTATTTTCAAATTTCTGGTTCTTTTTTGGTTTTGTTTTGTTTTTCTGTCCCCCAGCAGTCGAAGTCAGCCTTCTGTATAAATCTGACTTCTTCCTTCTGGCACTTGGTGTACAGTACATGACCGCCCAGGAATAGAAGAATCTTTGGGAGAATTACTGTTTTCCAAATGTGACCCTCTGAAGGAAGCTCATGCCCTAGGTTCACTCTTCTGTTCTTTCCCCATTATATGATATTCAGATATGATTTCCATTATATGATATTCATATAATGTTCTCATAGTGGGATTGCAAGCTGAGCTAGCTCACACCAGGCAGCTTTGGATACATTTATACAAATGATCAAATCTATGAAGTCATTTAATGAAAAGGCTTTTGAGAATAATCCAGCATAATGAAAATGCTACTCTTTACACAATACAGAGTTTGCTATATGATCAAGCAATTATTTTGCTTCAGACTTTGCAGGTGATTTCCAAGAAACTCCTGCTGCCATTCTTTGACAAGGTTTTATTTAAAGATTTGCTGAAGGGTTTTTTTACGTTTATAAAAATCAGAGCTGGAGATGTCCCACCTGCTTTCACACAGATGGATCAAGATAGTCATGCAAACTTAGTGCACTGTGTGCAAACTTTCTGCCTTGGAAGAGTCCTTGTGACTGCTGTGACTGCTGTGAGAGAACACTTCTGAGAACTTTGGATTCGCGTAAAAATGACAGAGCAGTTTCCTGATGGACCTTCCCAGTCCTTGGTGTTTTCGTAACCACCCATTATACACAGATCTCTGTTCCCATTTTTTTGCGCTTTCCACTCACTAAAATTCACCCATCACCTTTCCTCAGTTAATTCCTTGGTTTTCATATGGGCACATGATTGATTGATGGCTTGACTTCGCGAACGAAGATTTTGGAAGGGTTTTAACCATGCACACTGCAAACACGAGCAGG
>JANHGB010017559.1:8693-23215 GCA_026283785.1 Coracopsis vasa | reverse complement strand
AGTTTATGTCAGGAGACATTTTGTCTTTATTGTACAGGAAAGAGAAGAAATGGGGTCTATATGCAGTCTATATGGGGCCCCTGCATGCTCACTAGCACAAACACCATTGTGATGTCTTTCTTCTATGCACCCAAAAAAGAGAAAATGTCATGTACTCATTTGTGTGCTGTATATTGAGGCTGGAGGGGGCACAAAACTTCCTTTTCAGAGAAGAAAAATAGACTACAGTATTCCATAAAGTTCCATTGGAGGAAGTGATAGCACTTGTAATCATTTGGAGTACCTACATTTAACATGAAGAAAGGTGCAAAGCCAGTAATTAAATTGCCTATTCTGTAAATAGTCTCGGCTGAAGCAAAACGATTTTGTGGAGACGTGTTGCTTTCAGCTAAGTGTTTTCGGAAGGTGAAAGAGACAGAATGAATCCAAGCCCAAATCCTAGACATCCTTTCTTCATCTTCTTCTTTTGCTGCTGTTGACTTTTCATCCTCTGCTACACAAATCCTTCTGGGGTCTCAGTCTTTTGCCTTCCTCTTACCATGCCTGCCCTTGCAAGCTTCCCCTGGGAAGCTGCAAGTCTCCAAAGTAAAATGTCTAAGTATTCCAAGACTTTCCCATTAATTTTAACCCTCTCTAATGTACAGGTCAGATCTCTCTTTACACAGAACTGCTAATAAACTGGTAAGAAATGTGACCTTTTATGTCCTCCAGGCTGTAAGCAACTGGGAATTCACCACACATGATCAGCCCCTCTGGTCCAGGCATCACTATCACAAAGTGATGTCCCATAAGCCAGTATTACGGCAAGAGTTTCATTAGTACTCTCTACAGCTAGGAACAAAATCTATTGACTTATGTAAAAAACCACCCCTTTGGGCCTTTTATTTGTCTTTTTAAGAAAACTGAGACTGTAATGATAGAAAATGGCAGCCCTTTCTGGTTTTACATGCGGTTCAAACCACTGACATTGAGAGTTACGAGTAAATGGTAGAGAGGAAATATATACAAATATGGGACTTAGAATAATATCTACGTACAGCAACATATAACCTTTCCAGTGGTTGCAGTCATCTAGGTGTTATTTAGTTTTATTTCTCTCACTGATTTTATCCAAAACATGCAGTATGAGATTTCCTACTATGAAATGGCAGTAATGTTTTTTCATTCTATCTTATGTTGTGTTTAAATCACTTGATTTAATAGTTGCTATACTAATATTTCTAATTTTCTGCAGCAAATTAGATTAGATTGAATTTGAGGCAAGTATATTTACTTATACTGCAATAAGACCAGACCTTTAGTCATACAAAAATCTCTCTCTGACAGTGTAATATAGCCTAGTAAATCATCCCTATGACAACTCTGGCTTTGTTTCTTTGGAGCAGACAGCGTTTCAGGGGTTTCTGTCAATCACAAGAGCATCTGCTTTTCCTTGCGGATATTTCCATCCACAATTCAGAGGGTGTGTGTTCAGAGATAACGGCTGATCTAATTTCATACAGGAAAATAAATGCGTTCAGATAAGGTGAGAGGGGAGTAATTGAGTTAAAATCTGTCTGGTGTGCGACAGCAGAGATCAGATACACTCTTCGTACATTTTGCTAAAATTGCCATTAATAACCAGGGGTGAGTGAGAAATGAACTTCATCTTACTCTTCTCTGAATGGTTCTCCAAGCCAATGATTATCACTGCTAATTACCTAACAGGAGTAGGTGTAAGTTCCTTTGTGATATAGTGTCATTCTTCTCAGAAAGTGACATAAGTGCACTTCTGTAAGGTCCAGTAAATTGTTCAAATGAAAAAGACGCTGTGGGTTTCTGTAGTGTTCTTTTTCTGTGATTCAGGAGTGGATGGAACTTGTTTTGAAATCACATTTTTCTCACTGACACCAACGCAGCAGTGAAAAGCATGTTAAGTTTCCCTCTCAAGATCAAGGATAATTATGATATGCAATTTATGCTTTTTATATTATCCCAACTCTGTGCACTTTACATCCCTCTGCTTCAACCAATGGCTCACAAAACTCTACAATTCATAACATCAGGCTATATCTGACGATTTACTTCTGTTATCAACTCCAGTACCCCCAGGGCAGCAGACAGGTGTGCCTGTCTGGATACTACGGTGCTAGCAACTTTCTCTTTTCACATAACAGAGCCTGAGATCCACTGCTCTTCTAATTGGACTGAACAAGACATCTGAGTTTGTCTAACCACATTTTTTCATGTAGAAGGCTAGCATCACATACAACCACTCTAAAAATGCCAGCCCCCGATGGAGAGGATGCCCTTGAAGCAGCAGTGAAGCAACACAGAGAAGTTATTGTCTGATCCTGGCCATGCCACCTGGCACAGATGGTGTGATGGAGTGAGAAGGTGCAGAGGAGAGGAGTGATAGGGACAGGGCCACTCCATATGATATTATGAAGTGTGCAGCAATAAGATTCTGCTGGATTGAGACCTGTTAGTGACAGATTAGTCTCTATTCAGACAGTAAAGTTTCATTAAGCTTTGCAGATCTAACCCGCTGCAATGTATGTTGTTCTGAATCCAATACAGTGCACCTAGAATCCCTCTTTAACATCTAGCTCCAGCAAAGAAAATCCCAGTTCCCAATGCCTCAGTGCATCTTTTGCCATGTTTTCTGCAACATATACAGGCTGCAGTGTAATTTACTGGAACTAATCAGAGCTAACCTTAAGCAAGTTAGCTTAGAGCCAGTTTCTCAGCAGGGGAAATTAATTCCTATAGATTTCCAAGTACACTTAGCAGGTTGATTTTGATACCACTATTACTTGCATAGAACTATTGTTTTCCTATGGGATGCAGTCTGATATACTAGGTGTAGGAAATCCCTAAAGTGCAGATTCCAGGAAGCTATAGAGCATTCAGAGTACACTATATACTTAATGTGCTCTGTTGGCCTTCTTGAGGCACCCACTGATTCTTCTTTAGGGCCACTTTAAAGACGAGATGCTGGGCCAGGTGGGCCAGGATGGCCATTCCTATGTCAGGTGGAGCACCAATCCGTTCTTCATCACAGTATGGACAGTCCCTTTCCTTCTGCTTTACAAGCTCCCTTGAAATCACTTGTCAGAGGTCATACGCTGCTGAGAATAGATAAAAACTCTTTGAACTTCAGTCTGTACCTAATAACAGACTTCTCTTCATTCCTGAATTAATCTCACATTTGAGACTTGGAGGAAATTTTCATTCTTTATATTTCTCACACAAAATATTCCTGCCCATTCAGTTTCTGTTATTTTTTTGAAGAGAAATTTAATATTATTTTTAAATGTAGCTTTATAAATTTGTGCTATTTGTTAAGCTATATGAGAACCTGCAAGGGATGATAGAATTATTAATATATGCTAGGAATATTTAAGTGTACCTGCAGGTCTAATGATAAGTGCATTTGCATTATGGTGTTTCTTTTCTAACAATACAAAAATTTTATCACCAAAACCTTCACTTGGCAGAGCCTGAATATGGATTGTCTGCATGTGAATATTAGCCCTAAAGGCCTCAAACAAACCCAAGATACATTTTGACCACAGCAAATGTTGACTTTCTTCACTCATCTCCACAATCATCTTGATATGCTTTAGCACATGACGGACAGTCGATATGAAAACATTTTTAGACTTACTGCTATGTTTTACAGTTGTAATTAAACAAATAAAAAAGCATTTAGGTTTCTTGGGGGGGGTGTGTTTGTTTGTTGTAGGAAAATTAAAGTTGAATCTATTTCTGATTATGGCCTCAATTTTTTAAGGTATTTTTTCTCCCATTTCACCCTAAATAAGAGGGAGTTGCCACATGTTTTTCTGAGTTTTGTTTTGTGATCTAAATCATTCTTCATACATATGTATGAACAGTAAGAATTTCAAAAACATTTCACACTGGCCTGACAGTGCTACTATAGAAATCTGATAGTAGAGGGGTTTTTTAAATGCACACATAGGTATTGCTTCTGGCTGCAATGTCGGAATATTTGAGAAAAATCTTTTAATGTAATGTTTTGCACTTCCAGAAGTGAATGCATTTTCTTTATAATAATAATGCCATCAGACTAGTGTAGTGACCTCAGTTTATGCTATGAATGGGCTAAATCTATTGACTGCATACCTAGCTAGTATTAGCAGTAAACAAAAGAAGATTTGATTATGTAGCTTCCTGAATTCTTTTGCATTATATACCCTCTCCTCCTTTCCAGCCCCATACTGAACATCTAATTATATTTTCCAAAGGCTCCTTACTAGTTCACTTTGCTGGTTCCACTTAACTATTCTGTGATAAATCCATTGACACCAGGTGAATTTTAATTCTTCTTCTGACAGCTTATCTACTCAGGAGTCATTTCAAAGCCTTTTAACAGTGCCTCTTCATTTTACATCCTGTCCCTGCCACCAGCCCCTCTAGTAATCTATCCGTGTGTCACGACCTCCTCAGATTCTTCCATGCAGTATGAAACAAAGAAACAAACCCATGTTTCCAGTGATATCAACCTTATCTCTGTCATTAATGTGTTTTTCATGACTTCTTGGCCCCCATCTGCACTGATGTGGGCCTGATCTTTCCTATTTATGCTGCTGACATGATGCTCCTTGCTTGCCCCTTTTGCATTTCCTTTGCTGTATTTATGCACTTTTTCTATCTTAAGTTCCTTATCACATTTTTACATGGGTTTAGGTTCTACCTTTGTATACCTTTTCTATTCTGATTCCCATTTTTAATTTTCTCTAAGCTGCTATCTGCTTTTATAAATCACCTTGCTAAGCTCTTTACTGAGCTGCAAAAGCCATAGCCATCTTTTCTCTCCTATGGACTCCTATCCAAACAGCAGCTTCTTGGCTGTGATGGCCACCAGCAGAGCAGTGAAAGTCTTTGTACATAAATCTGGAGAGGTGGGATTTTCTAAGTACACACATGTGGTTTATCATACCTGACTGCAGCATGACTGGGCAGACTGGCTTTGCAGGCAGGCTTTGTCCTGAGGAATTACATTATGAGACTATGGAGGTTCAGCTGCATTGAAAAGCTTGGTGCCTTACTGTGAAGCAAAGATAAACCTGCTTCCCCTGAAGCTTAGCAAGCAAGAGGAGCAGTTCAGACTCACAGAGGCTTAAATTCTATGTTTAGGGGTTAAAAATGGATGAGAATGGGGAACTTGAATTCCCACAGTGTCGGCGAACAGCCCAGCTCCAACATGTCTTTCTGTGGGATATGGTATATGGGTATATATAAGAGGCAAATGCTATTGTGGGGTTGCCATTGTTTTGACAGGGAAGGCTGGAGCCAAAAATTCCCACTGGAAGGTCTGGGGAGAGAAGGGCAGGAACTGTTTAGCTACACCTTGTGTGTCCTGGCACTACCTTCACCTATGCAATGAAGTTTCTCATTTTATGATAACTTACTGGAGGTTTCCTCCTCAGCTTCAACCTGCTGTGCAGGCTCAGAGAAGTTATCTTCTAATATAAGTGATATAGTGAGCAGATCAACAAATCTGTATTTTTTATCTTTAATTACCTGACATCTCTCTTGGTATCTTCTCCTGTATTTTCCCCTGTTAGGGAGATTTCTGTTTAAAATAAAAGCCGATGCCAGCCTGACAGGAGAGAAGCCAAATGAATTCATAAAATCTCAGGCATCCTGCTGAACGGATTCCAGTTCTATTCAGCTCCTGCAATCTGTATCACTACCAGCACACTTTTAAGACCATCAGGTAGCTTTTCACCATTTTTGACAAGCCTCAGTTTGTGAAAAGAGCTTGGCTTCCGGTGGACTGAGAAGTTATTCTGGTAAATCTAGAACTTCCACTCACTTTGCATATGACAAATTTGGAGCAAACACAAAAGGTAGATGATGGGGTGCTCCTTTATGTCCTTGGTAGACTCAGTGTATTGGATGTTCTTCTGAGTCTGGGTCATGTTGCCTAGACAAGTACAGTCAGTCAGCACTGCCTTCTTATTTAATCATTCTTTAATCTTCACAAAACTAAAATTGCTAATCTTAATAGTCTTTAATCTTGAGTATTGCTGTAGTTCAGTGAACTGTGAAAAACTGAGACAGCCAAAGCTTTCAATAAACAAAAAGGACTAGTTATGAAGATAGAGATGTAAAGCCTGAGGAACAGATAATGGAGATTGAATAGAGGAACAAATATGGAAAGGGGAAAAGACATCTACATCAGTGGAGAATGTGGCCTTTCCAGGGTTTTTTCCCCAGCTTTGTTTTAGATGCATGGCAAGAGCCTCGTACTGTGGTTAGTAATTGTGACAAAACTTCTAAAAAATAGTAATTTTGTAGCCCCCTTCCTGCTGATTCATTTTTTTTTCTTCTTTTTTTGTTTTTTTATTTCAATTTGCACACATCTGAGCAATTAAAGTGAGTATGTTATCCTTTGGGCTGTTAGTGCTTCAGCATCGGAGGAGATATATATCCATGTTTCTTTACTGGCTTATCGAAAGACGTATCTATGGAATTGCAGATTTGTGAGATCCTGTGCCAGTGGGGACAAAGGGATGGCAGGGCACTGTGCATTATGGGTCATGATGCTCAGCAGAATAAACCTCTTCACTGCTCAAAGTAAAGAAAAACACAAGAATGAAACCCTCAAACAAAAAATGACCCTTCTATTCTCTCACTCCCATCTGTTTCTTCTTTATCTTTCCTTTGCTTTTCTGTACTACTGATGCTGGCAGACACAGCGGGATGGAGAGAACTCTTCACACATTAATATGTTTTCTCAGATTGAAATCTGTGACTTGAAAACCAACTTGACTAAAGAAAAACAACCCCAAACCCACACACGCAGGAGGTTTTCACAGTTGTCTCATATGTTTTTCAAATGTTTACTAATCCACCATTCCTTTTTCCCCATCTTTCTAGCAAAAAGCATCCCTGTCAGCAGCAGGGCAGTCATGAAAGTGTCTGTGTGAAAAACAAACCTCTCTAATAGGTGATCCACTGACAATCAGGTACGTTTTCTGGGCACAGCATTGTGGTCAGCTTGGTTAATCGAGTGCTTTAGCTGAATCACTGACATTGCATTAATTTATAAACAACCTTCCTCCTAAAAAATGACAGGTTTAATGTTTAGCGTTGTTTAAATTTTAGGCGATTTCTTACTTGAAGTGGCTAGTCCATGGTACATGATTCTGTAGCCACTGTGTTCCTCTAAGTCTTTGGCTTGGACATCTACTTTTTTTTGTTATTTGCCAATATTATGGCACCATTATTTGATTTAATATTTCTGTGTTGCCAGTTTTCAGTTTCCTGAGTATGATATATGCAGAAAAGTTAGGATTTTCCATTTTATTGATACTGATCATGAAAGAGTTTTTCCAGAATACTTACTTGCTGTGACTGTGAGCCTTTTATTTTAACATTTGCATATTGTGTGTTCTACCCTAATAACTTTTCAACTACTTGGATAATTTCAGTAAAATTTTGCAAAGAGAGAGTATTTTCAAGCATATCAAATTCCTATTAGTTTAATGAAAATAGAGTAGCCAGAGCCTATTAGTACACTTATTGAGGAAAAGTGAATTAATTCAAGTTAGAGAGAGATTATAAAAGCCTTGTGACTTAAAAAAATATAATACAGATCTGTAGGAACTGAAGCTGTTCATGGAGCTACCCATTTTTCTCATCACAGCTGATCTTGTTAGGCACTGCTGTTTCTTGTGCATCTCATGTTTCACACAATAACCCTTATCTACCAAGTAGGATATAAAAATGCATTCTTAGGCAAAAAAGATAATTTTTTTATCCTGCAGCCTCTACAACATCCAACCACTGGACAATATAGTATTGGTAATAAAGTGGTTACATCTGTAAAAAGGGCCAATTTAATCTTCTTTCACATACTGGCCTTGGGACAACATTTACTCTTAAAAGCTTCTAAAGCCATTAATTAGCTGCAGCCAGGCAACTGGATTCAAACTGAGTATTAGCATGAGTGACATGGTCCTGCCAAGCAGTGGATAACAGCTGCATACCAAAAAGTGCTGTATATTCTTCCTTGGCAGTCTGCCTGTCATAGGAGTAGCAGTATGGGTAGCAAGTAAAGCAGCTGCTTAACACTGGATGTTCTGAGCAAGCACATTTTCTGTCACGTGATTGCTTCAATATTTACTCTTCAACCACCTTCCCTAGCAAATTTACTGTAATAGGTGCATTAAACCAGCAGCAATACCACCTTGTCTATTTCTTTCTAGTTGACTTTTCTAATAGTTTTGAGTTTCCTGTAGGAAAGTTCCTTATTCAGCTGCCTACAAGCTCACACTTTGTTGTTAGTATGCTATTAGTAAGCATATACTGAGGAATAGTTGAAAACTGTTGGGTTATGTGTTCAGTGTTGCCTTGGATCTTATAGGCACATCTTTGTTTTAGACAGCTTGACAGTAAGCCAGCACTTCCCTGACAGTTGTTGGGGTTTGAATGTCCAGGGACTGCCTAACTGGTATCTAGCTGTAAGCAAATGCCACCATTAAAAAAAATACAGTTGTTTTTTATATAACTGTGCTTATATTTTTAGTGCTAGGAAAAGTCTGAAAAGCTAGAGAATATTGAAAACTGTGGCTGATACAACAAAAGGTTGAATTAGTACATTTTTATATTCACTTCTCATTCGAGGAGAGCTGTGAATGAAATTCCTCAAGGTTAATGGGAATAATTTTAAATTTTGAGAATGACAATTCCAATATGTTTTGGTTCGATCATCTGTTATTTATCTAATATTTTTACCATGAGCATAAAAGTGTGTTCACAAATACTACACTGATGTGCTTCTGATTACTCTCTTTTAAACATACATAGATGTGTGGGGCTTTTAAGGAGGTGGATTTATTTTGTACATTGAATATAATTTGTGGGGCACTTTGAGTGTATGCATTGCAAGCACATAGTAATTTTCTGCCTTAGAAGCTCATAACCAAATGCAACTGGAAATAGTAATATAGTACAGAAGCTGGTGCTGTGTGTTCGAGGAAGAACTTTGAGGCGAATAGTGGAGTTTGGCAGGTGGGAAATGAAAGACTATTTTTAAATGTGGGAAGAAGCACTGAAGAGGTTGCTATGTCAAGTGCAGGGCAAGGATATGAAGAAAGTAATTAAAAAAGTATACTGGAGAAAAATGAAAAATTGGAAGAAAAAAGAGCAGAAATGAAGATGGGGATGAATTTGATCAGGATTTTGAAGGCAATTGCACAAAGATGTTTGTCAGGAAAACCGCTGTATGATATTGAGTGTTGAACTTCCTGCCTGTTCAGAGAAATGGGCTGCTTGTGCTTTTACTCAGATAAAGGGCCGGTTGATGCACCTTGATAGATAGAGAGGACTTATGTTTCATTTCAGAAGTCCCAAATTAGAAATCAGAGCAGCAACCAAGCCAGGAAAAAAAGCTGCAGATGAACATTATATGATCTCTGCTAACAAAATCACATCTCTGAAATGGAGGCTATTCTTTTATTGTTGTTGCTTTTAACTAGGATTTTAACACTGGATCAAGAGTAGTCACCTCTTTGCAGGGATGTGAATGGGTGGAAACAGAAAGAATAAAAAGTTGAAGAAATTATTTTGTTACTGGTGTTTTTTATTTACCATCATTGCTTCTGCTCCTTCCTATTTTAATTTCCTGTTACACCTGTTTAACTCACTATGCCATCTACAAAAAGAGACATTAATTTTATGAGCCTACCCAAACAAAACCCGTGAGGTGTCTGCATAATGCTGCATGAAGCTTTTGTGACAGATGCAAGAATACAAATGCAGTATACTGCATACAACCCAACTTTGCTACCCAGTTGTTATTTCCCAATTTGTGTGTACATAAAGCAGAGTCTTTAAGTATATCTGAACTGAAAAACTTGAAAGTCAGTAAAAGTCATAAAAAATGTTTATGGTGTAGAACATTGCCTAGACACAACTTCTTAAGCAGATGTACTGAACATCATTAGGACCAGGCTATGATGAGCTGCAAACATTTCAACTTTTCAACATAAAAACATCATGGCTAATGTTATGCAAATTACAACACTGCTGAGTAACTTTCAGCACCATCAAAGTCTTCTGCTTGTAAATGGAAACATCTGTGAAACTAAATTGACAGAATTGGGTTTTGGTCTTTTTTTAGAAAGCAAACTTGTTCCACTGGCATTAGAAAAAAAACAAACCCAACAATCAAAAAAAACCCAGAAAATCAAAAATCTAAGGAAGCAGCTAACCTGTAAATACCTGCAGCACTCCCCTATGAAATGTTCAGCTGGCCTCAGACTCCAGTGTTTTGAGTAAGACATCCTGAAAGAAGTTTACAAAGGTTCAGTGGTTTCAATGTTTTTCCATTCATTTACAGTCCATGACTTACAGCTCTTGTAACTGTCTTTTCTGAACCAGGCTCATTCAGAGTGAGGTTTTTCTTAAGAGGGTTTCCTCTCTTTTGTATACCTGTGTCATTTGGATGGACTTAGGCCACTGACTGAAACGGTGTCAAATAGTGTAAGGTAAAGCATTTTTAAGAATTTCTAAGGGGAGTTTCGAAATGTATTAAGAAGATATTTTTACGCCCTACAAGTACCTTTGATTTTCACTTCTGGTCTCTGATGATGTGAAAAGTGAAGACACAGATGTTGATGACAGATGCATTTTTAAACTCGCAATGATTCACGCTGCCCTCTGTATTTTGTGGCTCAGATCAATTTTTGTTTTATCTTGCTGTATATTTTAATTTTGAATGGACTCCCATCTGCATTTTGTTGTGCTGTACTTTTTTTTTTTATTGGCATATTGTTAGTGAATGGAAAAAGGAGGAAAAATCTTCAGCGAAGACTTTAAGATATTTTTGATTCTAGTATCCATTCCGCAAAATAATTCCCCCTGATGCAGAGGCCTTGATAAAAAATATGTTTTATATTCTCATATGTTTTATTTTCTCTTAGCTGAACATGTGCTTTGTGCTGATGAGATTTGGGAATCATCATTTCACTCTGTCTCAAAGCAAGGGGCTCTATCCAGTCAATTTTGTGCCTCTTTGCCTGGCAGTGCTATTAGAAACTTAATCGTGACAAAATGCTTCATTTTGTAAGTTGAGGGGATGCTCAGGAATGAGGGCTCCTTCAGGGCACTGCTCCTCCTGGGGACATTGGTTCACCCCCACCAGAACATTGCACAAGTTATTAAAACCTTTCTTTGTTCTTCTGTCATAGTAGTGGTGTGAAGTGGAAATACACTGGAGGTAATGTTTGCATAGCATCTTTTTTACTGATGCTCAACTTCTTGACAGAGTACTGGTATGGCAAATGACTTTTTGATGTTAGATTTGTCCTAAGAACATAAAGTAGATTCTGTCAGACTAATGGAGCTCATGGCATTTAATCAGTGTTTTTCTCTAATACACCCTCTCAACAGTCCAGAAATCAGCAGTTTAAACAACTTCTGTCTGGATCATCAGCTGAAGCAGATATCGGTGGAGCTGCCCCACGTGAACCTGTCCACTTTCCCTTCTTGAAGGTATTTTTATATTCTATCCCTTATGATAACAAATTCCAGAGTTTATCTGTATGTTGCATTATTTCCTTTTATTGCCTTTACTTTGAAATCATGAAAATTAGTGGATGCCTTCTTTATTTACTGTGAATCATTTATTTTGGTTTCAATATTAAGAATTCTCAGAACATCTGAACAGCAGCAGAATATCTAACCCCTTTTTATCCTTTTACTTCTGAAAAGTGAATAAATAAGCACAATCAATATTACTTTTAAATTTATCTTCTCCTAATAAATTCTGAATATTAGATGTTGGAATTTTAATCCAAGTCGTATATCTTTGATAATCTGAGCTGTACATGTTAGGAAGAGGAACAGCTATTAACCAGCTTTTATTGGTTGCACTAGAAATTTAATAATAATAACTCTGGAAGCCAAATAATAAATAACATATTTAGAATAACACAGTGTTGAGGTTTAACCCCAGCCGGCAACTAAGTACCTTGCAGCTACCCAATCACACTTCATCCCCTTACCCCCAACACTGGGATGAGGAGTGTAACTGGAAAAAGGTAAACCCCTTGGATTGAGATAAGAACAGTATAATAATTGAGATAAAGTAGACAGTAGTAATGGTAATAATAATAATAATTAATAATAATAATAATGGAGATAGAAAAAGAGGAATAAAACTCTCAGAAAGACGAGTGATGCACAATACAATGGCTCATCACCCATTGACTGAGGTCCAGCCCATCCCAGAGCAGTGATTGGCAGCTCCCAGCCGCCTCCTCCCAGTTTATATAGTGGGCATGACCTGCTGTGGTATGGAATTTCGCTTTGGCTACTTTGGGTCAGGTATCCTGTCTCTGCTTCCTCCCGGCTTCTTGTGCCCCTCCTCACGGCAGAGCATGAGAGACTGAACAGTCCTTGGTCAGAGTAAATGCTACTGAGCGACAACTAAACCATCAGTGTGTTATCAGCATTGTTATCAGACTGAAGCCAAAATACAGCACTGCACCAGCTACTAGGAAGAAAAGTAACTTTATCCTAGCTGAAAGCAGGACACCCAGAAAGTGTGAAACATAGTCTCATACGAAAGGTGAATCTATAAAATCCTCTTTCTAAACCCATGGCACTTTATACACAATCTAATGCTTTTGAAAGTGGCATGTGAGATCCTGACTTGCTGACACCATAGGCATTTCACCTACTGTCTTTGGCAGTGTCAACATTTTTGCCAACTGTTCATTTAAGATCAAGATTATTTCTACAAATAAGTGAAAATTGGAATTGCCTAAAAAGACTCCATATTTATTATTAGAAGCAAAAAAAAAGAGGTACTAAAACTGAAAAATAATATATCCTAATTCCGGGAAGGGTTGAAATATATATTGCACAAAAACAAATAATTATTTAGCTGCTGGCTATTTGATTGGAAGATAATAATTCTCCATATGTTAATCACATGCTTTGTTGTTGTTAATGCCTGATTTACATTGGTCTTGCATTGCAGAGTGCTGACTGACAATTTTTGTCATTTTCTTGATTGGAGTCATCAGTGTAGATTGTTACTATATCCAACCATTACCACTTTTTGGTTTTTAATGCATTTTTGGTTTATATTTGAAAGAGTACAAGAGTTTCATAGTATTTTTACTATTTCTGTTTTCATCAGAAAATGCAAGGAATCGTTACAAAACTTTAGACAGATCTGGTTTTATATCTGGTTATGAAATAGATCAGTTACAATCACTTGATATGCTAGACCCAACCTTTACCTAGATATTCATTTCTGTACATTTCTATTCATTTCTATATTCAGTTATCTTTCAAAAACATGAATCCTAAATGAGAAAACACAAAGCATACTTTTAAATGTGAATAATGTCTTGGCTCTGCAAATCCCATTGAACCACTAGGACATCCATTAATGTCTGCAAATGAAAGCAGAAATGAGTAGTGAATGGCCCTACAAGTGATGACTACAGCAAAGGGCTCTGGATTGTGCCGCTGAATACCAGCAACACGAGGCTGCCACTGGAGGGTCAATATTGGCCTCACACTGACCCTTACAAGTCTCTCCTGGTCTGTACTAGGGCACATTCTTGCCTTGTTGAATATATGGTAAATAGCTCTGAAAGTCACAAACATTCAAGTCATTGGATACATTATTAGGTGATGGATACTAGCTATTGGATCCTTCACAGAAAATAAATTCAAATAGAATTATCAGAGCAAACAATAACCAAAGATCTGACATTTAAGGTATTGTTGGTATTTCTAGTCTCATTCCATTCCAAATTCATCTTGATTTTGAGTGTAATGTTGGCTTATTTTCCCTAAGAAACAGATAAACATAGTGCATAAAAATGTCCTGATACTGAATGTCCTGTTTCTGTCTTCCTTAAACTATCAGTTTCATGGCAAACAGTAAAGTAACTCTCCTAGGCTTGTTCCATTGTTTTGCAAACAAATGATTAAAATTTTGTACTAAATAATCCAAACCCAAGGTAGAAGAAAGCAGTACATGCAGTCACAAAGCAGTGGCACACACATGTGCATACACACTCACAAACACACTGTTTTCATAGAAACCAGTGTTATTTAACAGCATATTATTGCAGATAATCTCTTCAAAGTGAGTTAACGTTAGAAATGCATCAAGTACTATATAGAACAGCAATAAAATGAGGAGTCCATAAAGAACAATAAAAAACTTTCCTGAATAAAAAAATGCTTCTTTGAATAAATTATAACTAATTATCAATTCTATTGTATTTACTCATACATATGTATGTAAATGTGTGTGTGCATGTGAATACATATATACATACACAGTCATACAGTTGCCCTTTAACCTTGGTACGCAGTTTTCTGTGCACTCTGAAGTATCTTTTGTACATTTGTGGCATTTTTCTGTGCATTTTACTAAGCATTGGAATAAGAAAAAATTCAATTAGCAATGAAAGAGTTACTGTGAGGAGCAAACTGAATGCTGCATTGTGATGATTTTGGTGTTATGCTTATTGTAC
>JANHGB010017551.1:0-14966 GCA_026283785.1 Coracopsis vasa | reverse complement strand
CTAACTATTTTTAACAGATGGTGAATTGCATCAAGCAATTCCCCCCCCCCCCCCCCAAAATTTTGGGTTTTGGGTGCTGCCTATAAATGGGATTGTTTCCTTTTTCACTGCCTGTTTTTGTGTTGAAATATATGAACTAAAAGCAAGAAGTCACTTGTTATCTTTGATTATGCAAGTGGGAAAGGATATTTCTGTGGGCCTTCCAGAAGCTTCCATCTACATTATTGTGATTTACCCAAAGACATTTCATAACCTTGCTGAAAGGCATCCATAGTGCTTCAGAGATGACACTTTTGGATTAAAGAGGTTCCTCATCCCTTCCAGAAGACTGCAGTCCCAGGAAATGAAACCAAGGCAAGAGTTTACCTGAAGAAGAAGGTTCTTTGATTGGCAAAGGAATTGCTATTCCTTCATCTTTGTGTATCTCCTGTTAGATGCAATACTAACTTTCGATGAAGAGTTTCCAAGAGCTGGAAATGAAGTTAACAATACAGTGCAATGAGTCTTGCGAAGCAGTAGCAGAGTGCCACGCTACAGTGAAAACCTGCCTGTGCACGCCGAGGTCCAAATTGTAAATCATTGGTGCTTGGCTGCCAAAGCCATGAGCAGGGATTGCAGTCGTGATCGGAGTGAGCTAGAGCGTTGGCTCATTAACAGCATGAGTTGTCTTGATTCTTCCTGATTCCATGGAGAAAGGTGTTTCCACCATCAGTGGAGCTGCTGGTGATGGTCCATGCCATGGATATCTTTCCTGAGGTGGGGGGGGGAAGTTTAAGCAACAAATTTTCCCTAGATAGAGACTGTAGATGGTGCAAATGCACATTGCATGAAGCAATGCCAGAGTCAGAAGTGGACTTAAATTGTAAGTAACTGAAAATGGTTGGTTGTCCCAAGGTGATAGATGAGGTAGTCACTTTTTCCATTTGGAGACCAGAGCATTCAGGCAAGCGATATGTGTGAACAGACAGGCAAAACAGTCTCAGAATTATGTATTCACTAACTCCTTTTGTTTCTTTGTATCTTAAATGCCTTAAAAGTCTCTATATTCTTCTACAGTTACATTTTTCTTTCAGTAGAGGTCTTAATGCTTCCATGTTCATAGGGGAGGGATCATGTCCTTATGTGGCAGCCAGAGCACAGAAGGAGATTTGTCACTGTTTTCTCCTAAGGAAGGGAGAAAACACCATGTCCCAGGGAGCTCTCTAGGGCTAGATGAGGTATATTTAATTTGCCTGTTAAATCTTCCTTTCATGTGTGCTTTGAATTGGAAGTTGGTGTAGCTCCTTACTCTTCAGCCAGCTTGAATTGTCAGGGTCTTCACAGAAAGAAAACACATCAATAAGAGTAGAGTGAGATCAGGCCTGAGAAACCAGAGGTGCAAATACAATTTCAGTATCGTGAGCAAGTTAAAATAAGCAAACTTTAAATCTTTGTCTAACATAATGCCTTTGAGGGCCCAAGCAACATTTGTGCCATCATTCCTGCAGTGCTAGCATCCCATACACCACAGTTGTGCTTTGAACGCGTGCCACTAATGCTAACAAAGCCACTTGATACGATAATCCAGCTCAGTATACCTGAAATAAAATGATTTGATTTTTCTCTTTTCATGATGGCTTTAAATGTTTTTGTAAGTGTTCTGTGCTGGGTAGCTAGCTAGCTTTGAAATCTTTTCCCTCTCTTTCCCCCTAAAAAGTCTGCTCTAAAAGTGCGGTTTGTACCTAAGTGATAATGTAAAATAGCTGGGACTATGTGGAAGTAAGAGTGATGCTTCTCTGATAACATACTGCTTCTGTGGAAGAAAATGATGCAAATGTAGTATATAATTAGTCATATCCGTAAGGAACTGAGCAGTCTGTATGCTCATTAATGAAAGTTAAAGCTCCGGATGGAGGAAAACAGTTGCTGAGCTTGGGAAAAGACTTGCTGTCAGGAGCATTCCAGCTGTGAACTGTTCTTGGATGCAGTAAGGAGCAAAGGGCATATACTGTCACAAAACTTATGGTCATGTTATGACCGTACTTTATGCTTCCTGGAAATTAAAGCTGCCGTCTACAAACACCAATTTTAATGCCTCTTTTGGGCACAAACTCTTCTTCCCAAGGGCATACAGCCAGCAGTGAGAATGGCAAGGAGCAACTGATAGAGCAGCTCGGCAATATGAGACTAAAGTGAGCTGTAAGGACGTGGCATAATAGAAAATCCATTTTAGATTAAGTATAAATAGCTTTTTTATTACTAGAAAGATTACTGAAGCTGTAAATACTGTAAATGCAGTCTTCCCATGCCAAGGAAGCTGTAAATGTGTATTACTTCTAGAGTGGTACAAGCAAATAGTAGTATGTTCACAAAGATTCTAGCTTTGTATGTTGGTCTTCAAGTAAATTGTGGCGGAAAACTCTGAGGACAAAGACTGTCCAGTTTACAAGGGACCATATCAAAGGGTTTGTAAGAACATTGCAAGAGAAATATTACTAGAAAATCCAAAGCATCTTAGAAGAGCTTTCCTAAGATGTTTGTTTGTTTTAATTGGAAATGTCACATCTGCTAACTGTTCATAACAAAAGACAGAAAGTACTTTGAGAGAATATTTCTGCCTGGCACTGCCCATTCAATATCTACCTCTACTAGTCCTAGTCTAGTTCAGCTACTGCATAATTTTAGCCATTTAGCACATAACATATGATGAAAAAGTGTCATTTAACCTGGTTGGTGAACAAATGTATGATGATGGATAACGTTTAAACTGTAATGCAATAAACCACAAACTTAGTGAAAGTCCTGTTGTTGGTTCAGTGCAGCAGCATATTTATTGCTTCATTGCTGATCCGTTAAAATCTTAATTATAAACTCCACCAAGTTACTTGCAATTGTACTGGGATTTGCTTTCCCTTCCAGCCTTCCTAACCGGTTAACAATGTTGTACTGTGTTTTTACGCTCTTCTCTGGTGGTAGCAAATATCAAAACTGGCAGGAAGTCAATCAAAGAATAAAAATGCTGAGTTCTGTTTGTAAATGAGTGCTAGTGTTTCCTTGTAGGGGTCAGCGTCTTCCATAGCTTTGTAATAAATGAACCCTTCACTAGTTCCTTTAATTCTCCATCGCCTCCTTCCATGCTGACGGGTTGCCATTTGGTGTGTGGGTCTCTCAAAGGGGAGAAGGATCTGTAAGGAATGGCAGTGGCTCCCTTAGGGGCCGGGCTGGAAATGAACCACCTTGGCAGGGAGCTGCCTTTCCTACCCTAAAAGCTAATTGTATGTATGTTTAAAAAGATCATTTGCTCTTTCAGGCTCCAAAGAGCCAATGTGGGGATTTGGGAAATGCTCTTACTGCAGGATTGAATAGAAACGGTTTGAGAGGCAACCTGAATGAAGAAGCATTTCCTATTTTCCTCAGATCTGGTTTTGGGGAGGCAGGAGAAAAAATAAATCCCATTAGCCTTCTGTTGCCCACCCATAAGCTCTCCTGATTCTAAATCTTTCCTGACTCAGCATTGCCGGATGTCCCGTGGTTTTAGTCAGTCAGCAGACAAAATAATACGGTTATGCTGACAAATTAGAGGAAAAGTGACTGTTTAGCAGCTGCCCCATCGTTGTGATAACCTGTAGTGTTTGTTGTGGATGTGACAGTTGAGATTACCTGGGAAAAGTAATTTAACTCCCATGTGTAGTTCTGATTAACACTGCACAATGAGCAAGGGCTCCAGCAGCCTGCAGGTTCTGTATTTCATTAGAAGTACCTGGGGGAGGGTGATGCAATTATAGCAATATCCTCATCTTCACCCCTTCGCATGCAAAAGGGGGGCTTGTTGCTTTGCACTGATTATACCCTGCTAAAAACCAGCATCCCCTAAACAATAGCATCCCTTCCTTGTCAATGGTCTCAGTGTTCTTTTGTCCAAGGGAAGCAGTGTTCACGCTGGCAGTTCATAGGTTATTTTAGCTGCATAAACCTGTCAGGACTGACCTGATGAGCACTCCTTCATTCCATCAGGTATATGCCTTGTCCTTGTGCTTCTGGAAACTGTTCTGAAGATCCCACATGCAGCAGCAAAATGACAACACCTCTCTGCATCACTGCCCCTCAAAAAGCTGAAGGGATGGATGCTCATTGCTTGGCAAGTCCCCTTCCTGCAGCTAACAAACCTCACCAGATGCTACCGGAGGTGAATAAATACTGTTCTAAAAGCAAGCTGGTTGACTCATCGTACCGTTGGTAAAGCAATGTCAGGGTTTTGCTGGTTTATTTATTTTTTAGTAATATGTGCAAAACTAATGTTCTCTTTCGGATTGCGTGACTTCTGCAATGCCTACACTGTTGTGAAGCAGAGGAAGGAGGAGTCCTGCTTGGTCTATGACTTGGCTGTGCTGTGTTTGAAGTGGTCAGCAGTACTTCCAAACTGGACTTGGCCCTTACTTTATTCCCATCTTACTTTCATGCAGCTGCCCCAATGGATGTGTAAATGGTCTTTATTGAGGGGAAAGTAAAGGGTGAGCAGAGATGGGGCTGTTGAGTGGTTCATGCAGTAAGACTGATGTTTCCATAGCAAGTAAGTGCAAGTCTGGGGGTTGTGAGGGCTTTTTCAGGACCTTGCAGCATCTGGCATTTTCTCCTGAACTTCTCAAAACCAAAAGCCATTGTTGTGTTGTTCTAAGGGCACGACGGAGATGTCCTGTCAGCCCGCGAGCAGAACAGCTCTGTTTCACTCAATATACTTTGTGCGATTTTATCACGAGCATAGGAAACAACACCAGACACTCCTCATAACATATTAGCTG
Source organism: Coracopsis vasa (assembly GCA_026283785.1). NCBI lineage: Eukaryota > Metazoa > Chordata > Aves > Psittaciformes > Psittacidae > Coracopsis > Coracopsis vasa. Next base: position 10,188 of record JANHGB010017551.1, on the reverse strand, counting down.
CTTTCATTAGTTATCTGCTAATTTTTCTTGCAATTGTCTTTTCCATCTACAAGCATTTTATGAAGTTTTAGGAAAATGCTGGCTTCTGGCTGCTTACATCCTACATTTCAGGCCTATTTTTTTCCCATAGGAATCACCAAATTCTTGTAGTTCTGCATCTCACTCCATTTCCAATATCAATAAATGTCCCAATGAAATGTAACTGGGAAATATGTTTATGTGTTTGAGCTGGGAAAACAATCTTTGCTTTTTTGCAGGGTAAACTTGTTCGTGCTTTTGAATTCCTGTTTTGTCCTCTGATGAGCATCTTTCCACCACATGTCCTTTACCTTTAATATCGCAGGACCCTGATGGTGGAGGATAGTAACCCCTTCAATTAGTTTTTTACATTGATTGGCAAAACTGGGGTGAGACTTCTTTATACTGCCATATGCAACAAATCCAGCTCTCAGCCTTTACCCAGGCTTCCAGTCCTTTGACCATTTTTTGTGGCCCTTCTCTGGACCCTCTCCAGCCTCTCCACATCTTTTCTGTAGAGCAGGGGCCAAAACCACAGTATTCCAGGTGTGGCCTGACAAGTGCTGAGAGAGACAATTACATCTTTGTCTCTGCTGGTGATGTCCTGTTGGTGTAACCAGGCATCCTGTTTGCTGCTCACTGTTCATTCATATTGAGCTGGGTGTTCAGCTCTCTGGTTACCACTGTCTTCTTTCATAGTTTTATTCTGTGTTTTCCACTGCAATCCAACCAGGAGGGAGAGGAAGCTGGGAACAACACACAGACTGGAGAAGAGTTTAAGCGATGGGGGCCACAGGGCAGTTGGTCTCTTATCCCTCCAGCCCCCTCTGCCGCTCAGGTTGCTGGAGACGCGCCTTGCAGGGGTGATGCCCTTGGCAGAGGTGAGCTGGAATCACTGCACAAGGAATTATGTATGGGTAAAGGAAAGCCTTCACCAGCAGAGAGCACAAAAGGACTCGCGACACTGCTTTTCAGACAAAACCATGGATGGAATGTTGAGAGTGTACCACATCTTCTGGCTTGGTTGCATTGGAAAGGACAACTGAGAGTGAAGCCATCCTGCCTTTTATAAATTATTGACAGGTACACAAACTGCATGCATACCATGTGAATAATGTATGGAGACCTAGATTTACCCATACATAAATATCCCTGGAAGAGAAGGGAGTGGAGAAGAAGCCTTGTGCTGCAGCTAGGTCAAAGCTGAGGAAACAAACTGATCTCAGCGCAGAGCTGAGAGTCCTACAGCACAGGCTGCTGCTGAATGTTAAGAAAGGGCAAAAGAAAGACTGGAATAAGTACAAGCAGGAACTTTGAATACAGTAAGAAGCTTGAAAATCTGACAGCAGAAAGGACATCTTAGCAAACCGCTGAGAAAATACAGCTTTAGCCTCATACCTGTGCTAACAATATTAACGAGTGCATGGCCTCCATCTGTTTGGGGTTTTTTTTTGCTTTTTCTGTATACACTATAGATCATCCTTCCTGGTGAGATCACAGCATTTTCAATAGCACAAACTTATTATAGTATTTGCTTTCTAATCTCTTTTCAGACATAGCCTGCCTAAAAAGCAGGTTTGTGTGTCTGACAGCCTGTGGGATGATGTTCTCTGGGAGGACATATCCTTGGAGCAGTATTTCAGTGCAGCAGTAAAGAACCAGGTTAGGTATCGCAACCCCCTGGGTCTTTCCAGCCTCTGCTCAGAAATCAATGACTGATGCTAGTTGTAAGGTTTGGGGGTTTGGGAGCAGGAGGAAAACAGAGGAAAGGTTTGCTATTTTTAAAGATCATGCTGATTTTATGGGAATCCCCCAATCTTATTCTTGCTGAAAACAAAACTGATGTTGCTGATATAAGTGGGATTTTACCAAAAGGTGGGGGCACTTCCCAGTTTTGTTCACAGGTAAGACTTTTATATTCAATCTTTTAATTAAAATGAATCTGACCCTGATAACAAATGAGACCCTGGGAAAAGAAGGATGAAAGCTTATTCTGGCAGAAATAAGTAACAAACCCCACACTCTGATATCATACTATATGAAGAAAATCCTGTTGCCAGGAAATAAAATGCTCAATATATCCTCACATTGAAGTCTTGGGGTCAAGGTCTTCAATTTGGAGCTTACACACGCAGGCAAATTGTTGGCAGAGCACAGTACAACTGGATTTATTTGCTGCCTGGGAATGATTTATCAGAGGCCATGATGCAGTCAGGTAAATATAGAAGCTTTGTGACATTTGATGACCGTTTCTGCAGCGCTGCTTTGGGACATGCACAAAGCCCTTGAGCACAGCATGTGCAACTAACTGCAGGGAGAGAGAAAGCAGAGACACAGCTTCTGAGTTAACATACACTCAGCAGATCAAAATGCTTCAGAACAGCTCTGGTCCGCTGGTGCTGTCTGCACTCCTGCTTCCAAGGTGCTCCCTGTTAGGTTTGGCGATCCCCCTTGGGTCAGTCAGCCCAGCAAGGCAGAGGGGTGCCTAGCCCCAGAGCGGGGATGCATATGCAGCATTGATATAGGTTTGGGACATGCAGAGAGCCCATGTTTCAGTGACAAGCCCTTGATGCAGAAGTTATTCAGTTACCACCTCAGCTACCTGGATATGAGGCCAAATGGCTCGTTATTTTAGTCACTGTCATCCAAGAACTGCACATCCAAGAACGACATTATGTTTGCGGATGGACCCAAAAGACCAAGCAGTCTTTCAAGCACTGAAGATGCAACTGATGCACTGATACAGCAGTCACTCGTTGGAGAGAATCTAGAGGAGGCCACAAAGATGGTCAGGGGGCTGGAGCACCTCTGCTATGGAGACAGGCTGAGAGAGCTGGGCTTGTTCAGCCTGGAGAAAAAGGGGTTCCAGGGAGACCTTAGAGCAGCTTCCAGTGCCTAACAGGGCTACAAGAAATCTGGAGAGGGACTTTTTACAAAGGTATGTATGGACAGGACAAGGGGGAATGGCTTTAAACTGACAGAGGGGAGATTTAGATTAGATGTTAGGAAGAAGTTCTTCCCTGTGAGGGTGGTGAGGCACTGGCAGAGGTTGCCCAGGGAAGTTGTGGCTGCCCCATCCCTGGCAGTGTTCAAGGCCAGGCTGGATGGGGCTTGGAGCAACCTGGTCTAGTGGAAGGTGTTCCTTTCGTAACAAGGGCATTGGAACTGGATGAGCTTTAAGGTCCCTTCCAACCCAAACCATTCTGTGATTCTATGATTCCAGTTCCTATGAGTAGGAATGCCCAGTGGGTGGCTGCTATTAAACTATCACTCACAAAGCTGCAGGTGCTGCCTTTAGCACTAAGGGGCCAGTTTTAATGTGCCCATGTTTAGCAGGGGATTCTCATGACTGGGGATGTAAGATTTCTTTCAAACAAAACTATGATGTTCTGTCCAGTGGATGAGACCTATTATGGCAGTGTTCAAGGCCAGGTTGGACACAGGGGCTTGGAGCAACCTGCTCCAGTGGAAGGTGTCCCTGCCGTGGCAGGGGTTGGAGCTGGATGAGCTTTAAGGTCCCTTCCAACCCAAACCAGGCTGGGATTCTGTGATTACAAAATCAGGACCTGATCTCATGCTGAGCTCCATGGAGGAAGCGGATTGGTGAGCGTGGCTGCACGGATGGGACCGGGCACCGCGCGTTTGCTGTTGCTCCTACAGGAATTACTGCAAGCATTTACTCTACTGGAATACCCTCCAGAGCTGCTTTTGAAAGTCCAACCTAACCCGACGTTACATGAACAATGCCCCTGCAAAGCTGCGTGGCCACTTGAAAGCCCAACCGGCCCTGGTAGTCCTGGAGAAGGGAACTCATGATTCTGTGGGCATCCTTCATGAATAGCCGGCTTGTTTTGTTGTGCAACAAATGGCTCCAAAGGAAACCACAAGTGATCACATCTTCATCTGACAAACAGCATCAGACGGAGGGGGAAGAGATGAATGAGGAACTGTTACATGGTTCTTTCCAGCTTTTGGTTTTACAGCTCAAGCCAGGAGGGCTGCTTTCCCTGCAGATACTCTGAATGACGCTGCCTGTCAGGGAGACGTTGCCGAGTGTGGTTGAATCAGGAATCCCCTCTTGCCATCACTTACATTTGGGGATTTCCACACTGAAGTCACCATTCACCTGCCAGGCTCTTAGATGTTTGCCAGCTTAAAGACTGAGCCCAGGGCCCCAAAACACCTTCCAGAGACACAAAATGGAGAGGGACCCCCCTTTGGTGGTGGCTCATCGTGAAACCCCAGCAACGGCCATGGGCCAGATCAGCACAGAGTGGCTCACATCAGGCGGGTGAGGCTGGCCCCAAAGCCTCGTGGTGATTCTCCTGCACCCTTGTCCTGGTGTCCTCCCCCCCAGACCAGGACATCTCCGCTCCCTCCTTTTCTCACCAAAGGAACATTGATGTCCTATGCACAGCCAGGGTTATGTTTCTGAGGTTTGGTCCAACTGCACACGTTAAACACGTTTAAAAGGATGCCACGACAACGCACAGGAAGGAAAACCACATGAATAAAACCCAGTCCAACACCTAAACTCAGTCATCCTCAAAGCCTCAGTCAAGGGCTTTCTGAACAACCATCCAGGGCTGTGGCTCTTCCGCCACATGCAGGCATGGGGAGCCCATCTCCCCTGTGACAGCAGGCAGGGACCTGGGAAGGTTTCTGTTTGCTTTGTGAATGACGGAGCATCACAGGGGGACTTTGGCCCATGCTGCTGGCTCGGCCACCAGCACGGTGTGATAAGGAGCAGACACTGCCACTTGCCACATCCCCACCTCTCCCCTCCAATCCCACCTCTCACCCAGCTGCAGTCCCTGCCCACACTGGGAACTGGTTTAAGACAGAGGTAACTGGACTGCAGCAGCCAAGTGAAGGCCAAGCCAGGCTCTGAACCCCCAGCCTGCAGCAGTGATGAAGAAGGGGCCTCGACAGATCTGCCAGCAAATGAGACCTGGGGAAAGCGGCTCTAAGGGCTTTTAAAGTGAGCTTCCACAGCCTGATCCCCCTCTGGAAACAGCAGAAATGCTCCCTTTGAGCTCAGTGACTTCGGAGCCAACTCCAAATACTGCAAACATTTCTGTCTGGGCCAGCACAGCGCTCATCCCACACTTGTCCACACCAGTGACCCCTGCACTTGTCTGGGGTGAAGTTGATGTGTTTCTGTAGCTGTAAGCTCTCTGGTGAGCACAGAACTGTGAATCGAGTGACTCTGCCATTGAGTAAATCAGGCAGCAAATGTATGCATGGATGTTTTCTAAGCTGGAATTTTTATCTCTACATTCCATATTCTGTTCCTGCATCCAAGCAGTGCAGATCCCCTTCTGTACGACAAGGATGATCAGCTCTTCATGGAAGGCCTAACTCACCATCAACAGGCCAACAATTTATCTAACTGCACCCCAAACCAGCACCACTGCCAACAGTTTGTCACTGGAGGCGAATCAAGGAGGATCCATGTGGATCAAGACCAGGTTTTCTGGACTGAGGCCATTCTTCTAGGAAACAACTGCTGCCAGGTGCCCAAACCCTGCCCAAAACACCCCATCCAGCCCAACCTGGATGCTCCAGATCCATACCTGACCTTCTGTTCTTCTCCAGTAAAGGGGTTGGGGGCTGTCTCAAAGCTCTGGAGAGCACACTGGCCCCCATCCAGCTAAAGATTTCAGTATGTGGTTTAACGATAAGCATGTGATTGCAGCTGGAATTGCTCACGTGCTTAAAGATAAGCACATGCTTCCACGCTGTGCTGCACAGGGCCTCACCCGGGCACCCCCAACCGTACCCACTGGGTCAGTGGGAAGGAGGGAGCTGGCAGCACTTTCTCCCACACCTTTCCTTCACTCCCTGCCTCCATGTGGCACTGCTGAGGGTGACAGAGCCAGTGCGGTGGCTGAGGGCCTCCGTACACAGCAGGGATGTGACATGGGTGAGGACGAACCCCCCAGGCCCAGCTTGGCTCACCCACAACCTCCAGCCAAGCACTGGAGCCAGGAGCCAGCTATTGGGAGCATCAGTTAGACCCTTTGCACTGGGGTTTTTGGGAAGGGCCTGGCATTGCCGACATCTGGAATCATGCATGGCTGCAGATCCTAGCAGGTAAAAGCCAGGCTGGGAAGGAGAATCAATGCCTGCCGTTCCCCTCGGGCACCACGGCCCCAGCGAGCATCAGCGTGCAGCTCCCTGTGCTGCTTATTCACAGACCATCAGCGAGCAGAGCCTTCCCTGAGCTGCTGCACAGCATATTCCAACCTCCTGCTCCAGGGGAGGAACTCAGATGGGAATCAGCCAAAAAAGATGATATTCTCGTGGAAGAACAGGGGCAGCTGGGCAGGGCTGGCTCCCAGATTTCTTCTGTCACACACACACACATAGGCACAGAGCATGGAAGGAAAATGTCCTCTGCCTGCCGATTTAGACCTCATCCGCTTGCTCCTTCCTCAAGCACCAGAGATAGACCTGGTGAGGGGCAGCGGCACATTCACCCACCGCACCGTGCCCAAGGAAACTCCGGGCAAGCACCCCCGGGAGCCCCTCAGCCGGGCACCACCCGGCACGGCTGCACCAGCGCCGCACGCCTGCAGCACCACCGCACGCTGCACGGTACCTGCTCCCCGCGCACGGCACGGGCACCGCACACTGCAACGGGCGCCGCACAAGCACCGCACACTGCGTGTTGCAGTGGGCACTGCACGCTACACGACCACCGCACATCCCATCACCCGGGCACTGCCCAACGCAAGGGGCACCGCACGCTGCAGTGTGCACTGCCCATCTTCCGGGCATTGCCCAGCGCCCGGTGCCCGGTGCCGAGCCCCGCGGCCCCGTTTCCCGGCCGGGATGACCGCTCTGCCTCACCCAGGTCGTCACCCGGAGGATGGTCTGCGGCTGCTTCAGGAAATCCACGGGGTCGATGGCTCCCCCCGCCCGGCCCGCTCCAAAGGAGGCTCCTTCCATCTTCCCCCGCCGCCCGCTCCGCTCCGCGCCCAGGGGCACAACCGCTTCCCACCCCCTGCTCGGAGCTGGCCGCTATGAGCTTCTAGGGATGGAAAGTCACGAAAGGGACTCGCTCGTTGCCTGGTTTTACGTGGTGGCCTGAAGTCGCAGAGGATGACCTAGCACTTAAGAATCAAACTGGGCCACGGGCAAGGCCGAGTTGACTCGAAAGCACCGTAGCAGCGGGACCAGGTGGGAAGCAAAGCAAGTCCCAAGCTGAGCGGCTCTGGGCAGAGATATATGTTCTTTTTCAAAGACGTTGTGTTGCTGGAGCCAGGCCTGGATCTTTTCGCATCCGATTGAGCTGGAAGCAGCTCGTAGCTTTGTTTTGGTTTTGTTTTCTTTTTTTTTTTTATTCATGTTTGTACAATCTTCGGGAGATTTCTTTTCAAGAAGGAGTCAAAGGGAGCGTTGGGAACTCACAAACAGGATTAAACCCCTGAGAGCGTAAGGAGTTAAGCTCCTGTCCCCATGGGCCATCAGAAGGGTTGAGATGTCCATGAGCTTTATACCTTGGGTAATATTTTTTAGATTTCTTCCCTGTGAGGGTGCTGAGGCCCTGGCACAGGTTGCCCAGAGAAGCTGTGAGTGCCCCATCCCTGGCAGTGTTCAAGGCCAGGCTGGACAGGCCTTTGACCAACCTGGTCTAGCAGAAGGTGTCCCTGCCCATGGCAGGCGGTTGGAACTGGATGAGCTTTAAGGTCCCTTCCAACCCAAACTATGTTATGACTCTATGATAACATCCACAGGATTACAGCATGGTTGAGGGCGGGAGGCAGCCCAGAGGTCACCTTGTCCAACCCCCACTCAAGCCAGACCATCCAGAGCCAGCTGCCCAAGACTATGTCCAGGCGGTTTTGAGCATATCCAAGGATGGAGATGCGAAATAGTAGGGAAAAATAACCCCTCGCCTACCATAGATGGGGGGAACTATGCAGGGAAGTCACTGGGATTGGCAAGATCTAGAAAACCTACAGCAAGATAAGGAGATACATGTGTGGGCTCTGCTACGGCAATCAGGCAAAGACAACACCAGCATATCCAAAAGTTGTTGGGTTTTCTAAAGTTAGAAACTACTTTCCAAGTCAAAACCTGAAAATACCCAAAAGTTCTGCCATGACAGAAAGAAAATCTCTTTTAAAACCTTATGAGATCATGTTCAGTGTATAGTGACACTGAAAACAAAAATCGGAACAGCTGTCAGAAACAGGATATTCTACTGCTGCTTAAATGCAACAAGGTGACTATTTAACCAGTTTACAGGTTGGGACTCTGCTGCCAGATCTACTGCTAATTTGGCAGACAACAAAAGAAATGTTACGACCTTCCGAAACTTTCAATAGGAACAGAAGGTATCACAGACTGGAAAATACCAGTATCACCAAACACAGTAGGGACATTCCAGGGATCTCAACTGTTGCTTACTGAGGTGTTCTGCAAGAAGGATTGACAAGGTTTTCACCAGCAGATGCAATTGTTATTTCTGCACAAGGAAGGGATAGTGCTTTGTCAGAAATGACAATGGGACAAGGGGTTTCACACAGCCCCATAGGGGTCTACAGAAGTACATGCAACACCAAAATGCTCTAGTTCCAGTAGTTTAGACAGATTAAGAAACCACGTCAGTGTAGCAACAATACAAAAAGAAATTTTAACAAAAGAATGGAAGTTATGAATTTAAATACCTACCCAGTACTACAGTTACCAAGTTTCACCCACTGTGCCAGTTTAGGAACAAGTTTCCACTACTCAAGAGTTTGTAATTCTGTTACTGTTCCAGACACAAGTTCATTGAAACATCACCTCTCCCGCCAGCATCTGAGCAATTTCCTGGCACACTTCACATGCACAGGTTTTAGAATGGACACACTGTGGCTAACAGGTCCCTCACGGATCACCTGCAACCCTTTCAGACAGCAGTGAGCCAACCTGAGGTATACTGGAAGAGAATCGCGCAGAGTGTGATGGCTACAAACAGCTGCCACCATCACTTGGGCTGCACTGAGCGTAGGCACATACTCTTGCCTAAAAACACAACCATAGGAGAGAGAGGGGGGAAAAAGCATCCTGAAGTTTGAGTGTAATGGTAATAACCCCATGCAAGAACCATTTCTCTATGGACAGAGGCACAGTTTCTTCACCTTAAGTCAACACTGTACAATTTTATTCATCACATAACAAAACGTGTAACTGCATCATACGTGTTTTGTTAGCGTTTTCTGCAAGTGCTGCGCATGTACTTTCTTTTAAAACCACCACATCTATTTTTTTCTTCTCTGAAGGACATGGTAGCAATTCACTCACTGCGACAGTTGTTATATGGAGATGAGAAGAAAGCCTGCAGTTATTCTTTTTTGTACATCTCGATGTGTACTTGGATACTTTTCATTCCAACAGAACTCCTATTTGTTACATACATTTTACACAGAAAATGGCTTTGTTCAGGTTTTGTACCGGTTATAAAACAAAAATCAGGTTTTCAGTGTAGGACCATTTAAACTGTCATTTCAGTCTTTCTAAACACAGAACACTGAATTATCATAACCAGCTCCCAGTGAACCGCAACCGAGAAACTTCCTAAGCTGGCGGTGGTATTCAACAGCACTTCTCTGATGACTCTTCCATGAATCTGTTCAGGTCTTTTGGCCATGTAAAATTTTTCATGCCCAAAGCATCCAGCAGCAATGAATTCTACAATTTAAGTAGATACCAAGTGCAAACACAACTACCTTTTTGCTCTGAACATGACCTGATGTCCCCTGATTTTTGTGATGCAAATCAAAATAAATCATCATTCCCTGTTCAGTTTCTCCATACCACTCATCATTTTGTGGGATTCTACTAAATTCCTCCTCAGTTATATCATTTCAGGTTGAAATGTTTTACCTGAACTGATCCCTGCACAGAAGCTATTATTTACTCCTTGTCATACTCGTTGGCCTTTCCTGTACTTCCCCAATTACAGCTCGTCCTTTTGGAGAAGAGGAAGCAGAACTGCACATGGTGTTTAACATGCAGCCGTGCCAAGGGTTTATAAAGCAGCAGTAAAAAAACCACACTGATGCTTTTTCCCCCTAATCCTTTTGCCAGCAATTCTTAGAACTTGATTTCCTTCTTGGACTTATAAAAGCTACTGCAATTCTCAGAACTACACTACCACTTGCTCCAGTAGCAACA
>JANHGB010017550.1:3495-30690 GCA_026283785.1 Coracopsis vasa | reverse complement strand
CCACTAGAGCAGGTTGCTCCAAGCCCCGTCCAACCTGGCCTTGAACACTGCCAGGGATGGGGCAGCCAAAGCTTCTCTGGACAACCTACTGTTCTTACAGCAACCTGTTAATTCAAGGCCTTTCATTCATCCAGGAAGGCTGAGCTACAACCTACCCCTACAGTTTGCTTCATGCGTTCAGCCCTACTGAAGTTTAGGACTAGCAACTTCATTCTCACTTTCCCCTCACCAGATTGTTGTGAAAGAGTTAAAAGAAAGCAAATTAAAAAACAACCCCAAAGATCTAATTATGCACATGGTGCACAGGGCCCAGGCAAAGACTCAAGAGGAATTTTTCTTATAAACTGGGTTATTCATCTAGTTATAATCAGATTATTTTCAAAATAAGGCTGTGTGAAGGCAAGTTTAGACTCCGGCAGAGAGAGCACAGTTGTGCAGACACCTCCAGTGAGGACTCGGCACCTACAATAGGAGGTGAATAAGACATCAGTACCTACAGGCTTTGCTGACCTCTCTGGACTGCAAGTTCCCTCATAAAATAGAAATGTCAGAACTTATTTGTATTTACTAAAGGCTGCAGGACAAGTGCCCTTGCTTGGTCTCATGTTTTGTTTAATTCAGAATGCCCTTTTCAACAGCAAAATGGTAATCTTTCACAGCAAGAACTGTGAGACCTAATTAATAGCCTTGCTTTCAAATGTGTGAATAACTATGTACATATCAGGTATAAGCTGAGGCACGATCATTTTAATACATTGCTAAAAGCATTTGGTGCTTACATCTGAAATGACCAACTGTTTATTGAACAGCCCAAAGAAGCAGGACAGGTAGTCAAAAGCCCTCACCACTCTCTGGCTCAGCTTTTGTACTCCCCTATGTGCCACTGCATGCACAACAAAAGCCCTGTCAGTGCTGCCCTAAAGCTGCTATGGGAAATAGCAAGGATGGTAACAGCAGGAGAGCAGATAGAGCAGTGGTGGCTCCTGCAGAACTGACCCTGCAGCTGCATCAAGGCAGGCACATGTGGATGCTGGGCAGCCAGGACCTGAAAGTGCTCCCACCACAGCCCCCAGTGAGTGCAGGGGCAGTGCTGAAGGTAATATGTTCATATTTGAAATCCAATGTCACTTTAAAGCTCCTTCACTAGAATGTCAAATTAAATTATAGCTCTGGGAAATCCCTGCTTTATGATTTACCAGGATGCCTAAAGGGACAAAGACAGATAAATAATAAAGCACTTACACCCAATTAAACACAATATTCTAACATTTCCTTGTTTTCCTTCCTGTTGTTGTTTTCGGGGCATAGCTGTAAGATGTGTGGCTCTGAACATCACTTTCTCTTCTTTACTCTGAACAGAAAGACTGAAGTCAGTCTACTACAGCCTAGCCAGTTTCTCTAGGATGTATCCAAAGCTTCCTAAGTCAAGGCTGTTATTTATCCTTTCCCTACTCAAAATCTTGCAACTTCTGCAATATCCTCCAGTAAAAGGTGGCAACACTCTGCACACAAACCATCTCTTTTAATTCCATATATATTAACATTAGCTTAGCTGGGGAAAGCAATAAAACCCCTATCCTAAGCCCCACCAAAAATGAAAGGAGACAGGATGTAAGCCATATGAAAGGAAAGAATCACTGCAAAAGAGCAGAGGAAAGCTATTTCCCTTATGCAGGTCAGGCTAAAAAGCAATGGTCTAAAACTGCAGGAAGAAAGTAAAAAGCCAACTCCAAAGCTAAAGCCAATGCAGCATTGGAAGGATAGCAGCAGGAGGCTGCATCAGAACTCAAGGGCAGGTAAAACAATTGTTTTTCAGGGATGGTCCTAAAATGCTAATCCCAGGCATGGGGCAGGCAGGACATGACATTTCAGACTCCCTTCCACCTCCTTTCTTCTGATTTCTGTAACAGCTGCACTGAAATCAGTCACACTGGCTAAGGATCAGGCTTAGAAAGCTAAAACAACATCCCCCTAACTTCTCTATTGTGTAAAACCTCAGCCCAAAGCTCTTCTTCAGGCTTTGTTGCTCCTGTCACATGTTATCCACCCTGCACCAAACCCAAATTCTCCCTCCAGCCCCAGGGCAGGTCTCACTTCTCTTTTATGTAAGTGAGAGAACAAGTCAGCTGCACCAGTGAGCGAGCAAAACCCACTTAACACCTCCCAACATGATACCCACCTGCTAGCGGTTTATGCCAGAACTGATAGCCTGCTGTGACGTTTTCCTAAACTAGAGTTTTCCTGCAGTAAAAATACCCCAGTGATGGCTCAGCATCACTTCCCCAAAGATTAAAGTATCAGCTTCAACACTACTGTACCATTTGATATTTCAAAACCGTTTTTTGAACTGAGAACTGAGCTCTATAGGAACATAGGGAGCTGTGCTCCTTCAGACTGCAAAACTCTGCAGCAGAGATGCTCCCAGCTGTGTGTGCTGCTCTCCGACACCAATCATGGACCCACAGAGCAGAGGCAAGAGCAGTTTCTGAAAAGGAAATGCGAATGTTGCAGCTCTCAAAGAGCCTGAAAGAGAATTCTTCATCTCAACTTCCTCTCCCAGCCCTTCCTGCTCTTCCCCTTGCTTTAAAATAAACAAATAGAGAAAAGCCTGAAACAGTGACTCAGTGCTAAACTGTGCTGTTTGTTTGCTGTTCCCTCTCCTTCCTAAGAGATGAGATGAGTGCTCAGTGATGGTGAGTATCAGAAAGGCTCAGCTGTGCTTATTTACTGATGAAGAAATCTGGCAGCTCCACCACACTCCCGCATGAAGAGATCTTCACCTCACATTACATCTGAACTCCGGAGAAAGGAAAGTTTAACCATAGCTCTGGGATCACACAAAAGTGGCCATGTAACCCAGTGTTTCAACAGCTCCTGAACAGGAAACAGTGGTCCTGGATTTGGCCACTGCTCTTCAACCTACGGGGCATTCCAGCCCACATGGTCTTACTCTTCTACCATCATTTCTCATGCTGGCCAAAGAAGAGTCATACAACTTGTATCACTTCTTATTTTGCTAGCTGAATACATAATTGGGGAAGCTCGAGAAAACACTGATTCCTTGGTTTAAGTCTTTGTTGAAAAGTCACAACAGATCATTTGGTGCCTGGAACAAAGAATTCAGGTGCCACACTTTCATTCTTCTCCAGAAAATCCAGTTTGTTGCATGCTGATAGAGACTGCCAGTCACTTACAAAATAACAGCATTTATGAGATGGGTATAAAGACCCATCTAGGGAAATTTTGTCCATGCTGTATATGAAAACCAGCATTCTCCACAGCTGAATCACTAAACAACACTTCTTCCTTTTTTAAAGAGTGACTATAGTAGTAGTTACAGGGACAGTGAATGCAGTTGGTGTCTGCAACAGAAAAAACCTTCCACTGGCAGGATCTTCCCCAGCTCCATCACTCTCTGCAGACTGGTGAAAAATGTCACCCCATTTCCTCCTCCGTTCAGCAGTTACTTACACTTCTTGTATTCTTTTTCCCCAGTAACCCCAACAGTGCATTGCTGCAAAGGGTGTTGTAGAGAAGACAACTTGCCTTATGGCAGCTTCACTGCTCCATGGAGAAATATCAGCAGTCCAGGTGGCTCAGTAGTAATATCAGTGGCAACAGCCCAGGCAGTCATTTGTCCATTCTGACAGCCTGAAACAGAACTAGTTGTGACCTGGGATGTGCACAGAAACGGCAAGTTTCTGCTAATGGAAGGAAAAAATAATGCGTGATGGCTTGCTTCTCTTGCTCATGAGTGACTCCTCACACAATAACGAGGATGGCACTCTTGGAAAAACTGCTTCAAGATCCATGGAAGCATGTAGTATGAGCAGGAGTCTGCCTTTGATAGATCATCCAGGAAGAAAATAGACTAGGTATTCTTCAAAAGGACATTGCTATGGAGCTGAGCATAGGTCTGTTCGTAGTATATTTGCTTGGGATACAATGCAAACTAAATACATCTTACATACATAATATACGCAGATAGACATTTACAAACATATACTCACACATCTATACCAACAAAACTGTATTCTATTATATACAGAAAGAATTTCAGAACCAGGCAGAATTAACAATGAGAAGAATGAATACTTCCAAATTAATCATCTTTATATGTGCAAGCACAGCGGCTGCAGACTCAATGGGCCACTATAGAGGGATCCAGATGTTCTTCCTTGACAGAGTGAGATGTGGGGGAACAGGAAGCAAACATCTGACTGGCTATGATCATCAGCCAGCACATGATCACCACGTGTCAGCCCAGGAATCCTTTGCTACATTGCAATCCTTTGAGCAAATGCATGGCAGAAAGGCAGTGAAAGAGTTAATCTGAGGGCTGCTGTGCCCTAAAAAATGCAACCCACTGTCTATTCTTACTCAGCCCTCAGTAACTGTAGTGCTGTTGATCACACTGCGCTTTAAGACTTGTGATTACACATAAAAAACAACCGTATTTTTCTACTTGTCAAGTAACTCTATTTGATCTAGAAATCCCTAAGAGACCATGAAAGAAACCTCCATTCATGTTTTCTTTCTATACCACACTGATTTTACAAGAATGGTTTTAAAGCACTTCCAAGTCCAAAAAGGCAGCTCCTATTTTCTGCTAACTTTCATAATTCTAAATAATGCAGGATTTCCTATTTTGGTAAATACTTTAACCCCTTCTTGCTGAGGGAAATTCTGCAACTCTTGCCCTATGAAACAAGCACTATGAGCAGGACTGGTTAGAGTTTCTCACTGACTGAAGGTCTCACTGGACATAAAAGAGAGAATGGAAGAACCCTTACACTACCTACAGACAAAGTCTCAATACAGGTGCAAGGTAAAATGGGAAATGAAAAATGGGTGCAGGGGGGAGTAATCAAGTTTCTTATGTTTAAAGTAATGGGAGACAGCAAGATAATTACCCAGTGGAACATGTTCACCCATTCCAGTGGTAGATCCATGCGTTATGTATCAGTTCAGCAAGTGCCACAGAAAAGTGCAAGGCACAGAAGATGGCTGAGGATACTTTTCAAGTATTCAATACGTAAAGTTCATTAGGGAGCACAGAGGAGTCATTAGAGAACATTTTGAAGGGTAAACTCATACCTGTCACATCTTTCACTGCCAGGTAAAACTATATATGAAATACTGGCAGCCCCTGTTCAATTCTTATCCTGCTTCAGCTTTTATTCCACTCTATGCTGCCTTTAACTGAGAGGTTTGGTTTAACCAAGGCCAGACCCCTCAAGGTCTCCAGCTATGTAAGGCACATTCATGCTATCTTTCCGTGTGTGTCTGCTGTATCAGGACCTCTGGCTGCCAACTCTGCAATGAGGGCAGACCCCTGTGCTGGCACAGAGAGAGTACTCATTGATGACCAGGTCTTGTCACATTTGCTCAGCCTGATTAGTACCTTACTCTGCCAGTACTCTCACCAAACCCAAGAGGAATAGGGAAGAACTAGTAACAGAAGGCAGCAGAATCTAGCTCTAAAGGGGAGGCATACTTTTGAATCAAATGGTTTATCACATCTTCCATCAGACTAATCACTATGCAAACACATCTACAGCATTACCCAAAGAAGGAACAGACCAGCAGTAAATGAAGAACCATCTCAAAACAGCAGAGATTAGAAAATAAATCAGGAAGTCTTGGGAAAAACTCTGCCTTCCTTATAGGGAATAAAAGGGGGAAAAAAATGACAGTGCCTCATTTTTATTGAACAGATATCCTGTGTGCATTTCTGATGTAATCCTAGCCTGACTTTCCATCCCACATCATGCCCTTGCAAAAAAGATCTATCACATACAGGTGCCACCTCACCCCTAGCTGAATCTGAATGTACAGGTGCCCTGAGACGTTGGACTTCCACAATCAGCGCTGCTGATGTTGCTATTTTACTCTTCTATACTCATCTATGACCTGCTTATAAGCCTCCCTGATAGCCAGCACTTCCAGCACCTTCTACATGTACACTATTTTTAGAAAGCACACTTTATACTTGCACTTACATCTGTCATCAGGAGATCTATGGCCAACATCTCATTTATGCTACTGTACTTTGACACATTGTCAGGCCCGCATTTCAGCTGAAGTTTGATGCTAATGCTGAAGGTCATCTCTTTGGTAGCATTTGGACAGACAGGCTCTGCACACCGAACCCACCCAGCTGCAAGTGCACTGTCTGGGGAAGGAGTCACTGCTATATTGCCACCTTCCCAGCACCAAGAGGACAGGTAAAGGAATAGACCAAAATCTCTCTTTTAAACAGCGAAATGTGGTGGGAAGGGCTGGAGCATGCTTTGGAAGAACTAGAACTGACCTTGGATAGTCTTTTGAACAGTTAGTGAGGAGTGACCGGTCAGAAAGCTGTCTTTTTAATTAAAAGCATGTTTTAAAAATCCCAGAGCAAAAATTAAAACAAGCCTAAGGAAAGGCTACACAAAATTCATCAGTTTTAGGTAAAATGTTTTCCTTTCAACAGAAAGTGCAGTCCTTCCTGGAAGTCTCACAAGAGGTGGAGGGGGGCACTCATCACAGCTGAGTGAGAGGCACAGATTTGACTTTCCTTCAAGTAAGATTGGTGCTACGTGGCCATCCATTGTTACTTGTACAATTCAGAGAGGATCTGTGCTCCTCCTTTTGCGTTTTGCCTTGAGATTGATGTATAAGGCTAGGTATAAGACAGAAGGTTGTACAGAAAACTGAGAGGGGTCTTTCATTTGCTTCATCCGTGTAAGCAAAGCTGAGCGCTGCTTTGAGACAAAGAGGTGCCTCCAGGAATGAGTTATGCACTTGCTAGCTAAAATATGGTGTGCTGAGAGCAGACCCAGCTCCTGGCACATCTGTCACAGCCATCACCTCCTTAGCCAAGAAAGCCCCAGATTCCTCCCATTGTGTGGTACATCCCTCATCCTGCAGCCACTACAGTGACAGCGCTGCGTTACCCCCTTCTGAGGCCAGTAAATAGAGGACAGTGCAACATGCAACTGCTGCCCCATAAAATATACACACAAACCAGTGATATGTGAGCTCTGATGGGAAGACTTTATGCCCTTTGGGGTGAAGAGGAGCTCTTCTGACTCCTGGTTTGAGCATAATAGCTTGTGCCAGGCTATGCAGGCTGACTTCAAGTGAAGGGCTGGTTATCAGGAAGCCTCTTGTTCCCACTTGTTAAGGACGTATGCTCTTACTTACAACGTTTAATGCTTTAATTTCCCTCCCCAGTGAGTATGAGATCAGCAAAGCATTTGCTGAGCTATGCAACAGGATTGATACAATCAGATCTCCCTGGGATAAAAAGAGGAAACAGAAGTCACCTGAGCAGTGGACGTACATGGGGACTGTGAACCCTGATGAAAACAGGCAAGTCAGCTTACTTTGAGTATTAACCAGAGTAGTGAGGAGATGAAATTCATACCGAGTCCACGGCCTGGTTGCATCTTAAATGAAACTGTATGTCTTCCACTGAAGCTGAATCCCCAGAAAGCAAAATGTTTTCAACGTGGATAATCTGTGTCCCCTGTATGAGTCTTCTGTTCATGACTCCTACAGCAGTATGGCCACTGAGGAGGGGGAGGGTTACAGAAAATACCACAAAGTACATTATCTGTGTTGCTGCTTTTGGAGGAGGGAAAAGGCCAGTCTTTCACAGCTCCTTCTAGGTGTCACAGCCCCTTGTTTCAGGACCATTTGTCTGCTAGAGAGAACTGGAAACCCAGATCTCATGTTTTCATGAGGAGCTAAAGCATCTCTCGGAGGAAATACAACTGCTTGCATCTTCCCAGGTGGGCAGATGAGCCCAGGAGCTGCTCCAAGAACAGGAGAGCTGTCATTCTACATTACAGACTACCAAGAGCACTAGCTGGACCTGATTTAGGGTAAGTCCGATATTTCCAGGGGTATGCAGGGACTCCAGGTGTGCCCAGGCCATTAGAGACTTTCTTAGGGCCTTTTTGGTGAGCCCCAATGCACTTCCTAACAGAACTCTGGCCTGCTCTACATCAAAGGACAGAAGTCAAGCAGGTCCTGGGACAATCCTGGACCCGGGACAAGGAATGCAAGCATAGGTTGGCCAGTCCCAGGAGCCTCCTGCGACACATGGGGTGGCCAGAGCCACATACTTGGCTGCAAAGCAGTCATAGCATTAGCCCCATTCCCAGGGGAGGAAAAAGAGGCAGAAAATGACGTTAAGAGCAGCCACCCAAGATCAGACCAAGCACCCACCTAATTTTCTTTGGTACCCCCTACATTTTTGAGTTTGGGAATTACAGGGCAGCAATAAACCTGCCCACAGGATTCTAAACCATACTGATAATTCCAATTAGAACTAGCAGGCTTAGAAATCAGTGCAGAAAGGACACCAAGAACTGCCTATACAAGACTAGTTCTGTTGCAATGCCCAGGACTTCATAATAAGTTCTGTAAAAACACACAGAATTAATGCCTGTTCATTTCTGTGATTTTTTTTAAATAGCTCTGTCCTGAGTGTAGAAACAACTAGACAGCATCAGTCTAACTGACAGCACAAATCACAGCGCTGCTGCTGCCTGGCCATCGGTGGATCTGGCTGAAGGGAAGCGGCAAGATTTGCCTCTGAACAATTGGCCCTTTTTCTGGTTGTTGCTGTTGAACCCTCAGCTCCCCCTCGGATGACAGGCTTTGGGAACTATCACGCCCAGGACCTTGCAGCCTGGGAGCTAATGTGTGTGGCTGCTTTCCTGGTAGGGAATTTGACAGCTGCGGGATTACACCATTATCTTCGTGTAAATCATTCCATGCAAAAATAAGGGTGTTTCATCCAGTTTTTGGAGACAATGCAGCCCGTTTTAGCCATGACGACTGTCTGGATGGCTGAGAAGGTTTCTTGTGTCAGGCCTGTGGGTGGAAGTGTGGGCAGAGGTGGGATTACAGGGTACTGTTTCCACTGTTCCTGCCTGCAGCATAACCTCATCATGGACATCCCCTCATGCCTGGATGCTTGGCAGAGCAGCATCCCATATGGATCTCAGTTCAATCTCTGTAATGCTGATCAAATACAGCAAGCATGTGTGCTGGATCAAACCACCTCTCCTTTGCTCCAGGTGGCCAGTCTTCATCAAAATCCATTCCCTCCCCAAATTCAGAGTCAGCATCTGCACACAGCAAACCACATCCATCCTCCACAAACAAACCTCAAGCATTCAGCGCCCTGGGGACAGCTTTTCCCCATTTTCTAAAGGACAAAATGTTCAGGTGCCAGTAGACCAGGGGAAAATAAAGGAATGCATAAAATCTGTGTCAAATATAACCAAAACTGTTTCCCCTGCCCTTTCCATAGCATCCAGCACTGCAATGGCTGCATCATCCCTCAAAGTGTTTTGCAGGCAGGGGAAATTCATGTTATTGTAGCATCAGGCAGGTTCCCGTGAATTGTTGCCCTTTTATGACATTTTATGACACAATGCAAATGACATCATTACATTTTCACAGATTTCTTTGTCTGTTTTGAAAGGCCAAACCATAAAAATACTCACGTGGAAGAGATGTCATGGGAGAGAGGGGCAAAATCTGCCTGCCTGGTTTAAAGCCTGGGTTTCCCTGGAGCTGGAAACTCTTTCTGAAGTGGAATTGCATCATGCTAGAAAACAAACACCAGAGGATTCAAAAGCCAAGGCAAAGGATTGTCAAATGGAGGTCTTTTTGTGAATCCCATAAACATCAAAGTGGGCAAAAGTTATTGTCCTCTCCTGCTGTACAGCATTTCACAGATTTATTGCATCCCCAAATATCTACCAAAAGGCACTGAGGCTACAAAGTCAAAAACTCAGAAAGATCTTTGGAGGGAGAGATTAATCTTGTCTACTATAACAGAGTCCTTAATTATATGATGTTATTTTTTCCTAGCTTCTGTTGCATTCAGTAAGGAGCTATTGAGGCAAATCTTCCTCTTCTCCCCATGCTGTGTCCCATATCTCAGCTACCACATGCTGTGACAGTTTGCCTGCACCAGGTCTCTCCACTGAGATCCAGGAGGATGCAGATACCCAAGGAGATCTCTGCCCTTCAGTTACAGAGGGTCACCCCACGACACTCAGCTAGTAAGGTCTTCATAGCAGGCTCTGCAGATGCTTTCTGGCAGTGCAGGGCAAAGGCTTAGCTCCGTTTCAGATCCACGCTCCAGTGCTCAGGTCCTTCCTTCCTGCTCTTTCCCAGTCTCTTTCTAGAGCAGGTTTATTTATCCTCAGCCTCTCACTTGCTGACTCCTTGCTTATCTTGGCTCCTTTTCCAGTCTCAGTTTTGCCCCAACATGCCTGGCTCCCTCCATTTCCTCCAAGTTCACCATTCCTGCACTACTGTTCTTCCCCCACTGCATACCAGTCTCAATGCCTCCCCTGCCAGGTACTTGTCCCACACTATCTCCACCAGCCTTCCTAGAGGAATTCTTTGCCTGCCCCACTTAGTCTGTAGCTTTGGCTTATAAAAAGATAAATAAAAAAGCATTATTTTGGGGTGGGTTTGAGGACCTTTTCTTGGGTAATATGGCAGGCACAGCTCAAAATAGCCTTCCCTTTATCCTCAAAGGTTCACATGGGGGAAAGCTGGCATCCCTTCAAGTCCCTACCAATAATAGGTGCAATGTATTCCCCTTCCCGTGGTGCTGCATATGGCCAGGCGTGATGGGTCTACCTTTAACACAGGAGGTTGATCCAAGTCCAGCCGTTCCCAGATCGGAGGGGTTCTTGCTTTAGCATCACCAGCCAATACTGCCACTGACTCAAGAGCTGCAGAATGAGCCCACAGGAGCTGCACAGAGCTCTGACAGGCATAATCAGCATCTCCCAGAGCACAGTGCTCTGCACTGCGTATCCCAACCAATGCAAGGTCCATGATAGGTGAATGCTTAATGTTTGGGGAATCTATCCCCACACAAAACTTGAGCATTTTCTAATCTGATTCTATGGTATTGCATCCCAGAAACCTATGAAATATTGGCTTACCAACTAATCACTTTTAACCAGCTCTGTTGCTGTGAAGCAGATGTGAAGGCATCTGGCTCAACTATGCAAGCCCCCTCATCAGCTTTGAATTTACAGACGCAATATAAAAGCAGCAGTGGAAGATTAAAAGGAGCATATCACTGTAAACAACAGAATCTCCTTTAAGTGACCAGATCACATCCTTTTCTTTCTCCTTCCACTCAGTTTCCTCATGCAGACAGAGCAAAATAAACCCCTCATTTCTCCAAGCACCAGTCTCATTTGCTTCTGGATTTGGCAGAACATATAACTCCATAAGCAAACAGTCCACGCTTCCCCCCCCTGCCCCTCCAAGACTGGTTTTATTTGGCAGTTTGACTTCCAAAGCCCCATGTGTCCTCCCTGTAGTCTGGATTGTCTTGGGAAACATGCACTATCTTCTTTTTGAGAAACTCATATAAGCACCTACAAAGCATCTCTGTTGCAGTGCTCTCTTGCCAAGTCACCCACAGAGAACCTGACAGCTCGTAGGTTGCCAATTGCCCTAGATCCTCTGTTCGTGATGCTGACTAGCATCATTTTGTTATTTCCTTGTTGTCTACTGCATGTCTTGGACTATTTCTTCTCAGATTGTGGGGTTTCTTGTTGGGAGGGAAGGGGTTTCATTTGCACAGCAGCCAGCACCGCGAGGGTATCAGAAGGAAGCGGGCACTGACGTTAGATCTCCCCAGGTTTTGCATGGAAAACACTATAGGGGAACATTGCAACTGTTCATTACTGCAAAGTGACACTTCTCCATCAATATATTTCACATTTTATATTCAATTCCATCTGAGAGCTCACTGACACAGAGGAGCAGGTAACAAACTGCTATCTTCTTAATCTCTAATAATGCAGTGGAGCCAGCTGGCTCCCAGGAGGGAGCATTATGTGAAGCAGCTCCCACCTTACCTGAGCTTTGTTATCAGAGCTGTGTGCTGACACTGCACCTGCTGCTTCTCAAAAATGGTAGAGGAAATCTTATAATATACCCAGCTATTACATTACAACCCATGCGGCATGTAGCAAAGAATTGCACAAAGCCCCCAGCGACAGATTGCTAAGTTATAAATAGGTGCAGGACCTACATAACTGGAGTGACTCGTAGCTGCAGAGCAGGCCTCCAAATTAATGACATTTATGAAGTTTCTTGTTACAGCTGGCTTGCTGGCTGCTCAATAACTGGTTCTGCTTCCCTCCAGCAGAGAAAGTGAGCTGGTAACAGGCACATCCAGTCAAGGCAACTTGGTGGAACATGTGCAAAGAGAGTTGAAGGCATACAGGTGGGGGAAATGATTTTATGCAAAACTCTCCACTTCCAGGGGTGTTACATTCACACACAGCCTGTATGCAATGCCAAAGCTTGCATTATTTATCCACATAAAGCCACGCAAATGAGATAGTCCCAAGAACAATGCGAACAGAGAAGGAGTTTGATCTATTTACTCTCTCCAATTCTCATCTCATCTGCCTGCTCAAATGGTTCTGACTCCTCCTCATAAGTGATTTAATTAAAGAAAGCGATTTCTCTATGGCTTCTTAACCATGTTTACACCAGAAATGCCCACAACCCATGTTCAGGGCATGCATTCCCTAAATCACTGCTTGAGCCTCAGCTTGGTGCTCCCCTTCAAGCTCTCATGTACACTTGTCACCCTCTACATGATGGCTGGGTTGGGAGAACAAACCCATCCTGTGTCTGATGGGGCATGTTGGCCAGGAAGCCACCTACTCTAATCAACTGGTCTGTTTTCACATGAAGATTTGTTATAGGCTGAGCAACAATAACATAGATTCATAGAATGGTTTGGGTTGGAAAGTACCTTAAGATCATCCAGTTCCAACCCCTGCCATGGGCAGGGACACCTCACACTAAACCATGTCACCCAAGGCTCTGTCCAGCCTGGGTTTTTTTCTTTTTTGCCAGAATAACAAAACCAGAACATTGTTTTAAGTATCAATATTGTCACATTTCAGAGTTTACAATCCACTAAAATAGGGATTATTTTATGAACTGTGCCCAGTAGCCTGCAGGCTCCAACACAGTGCAGTATGGCATGCGAACTGAACTTTCCTTGAGCGCACTCTCTCCTCAAACAGCACACAGTGACTAAACCAGATTAACCCTCCATTGAAAACAAACAAACAAAACCCAAAGCACAACTAAAAAACCTCACTGAACTAACTTAAACCAGCTTGTGTTTGCTGTGAGGCAGCAGCAAGCCAGCAGATGGCTATGACAGCTTAGCCGAGGAGAGGCAATCTGCACTTCTCCAAAGCTAATGTAATACAGCTTCATATTTTGGCTGAGGTTTTAACACCTTCCTAACTCCAAGAGTTTGTAAGAGCATTTTCCCTCCATGGGACACATCCCTCAAAGCCAGTTCTCTGCCAGAGGGAAATAGACTTTTATTCTGTCGTAGTACTGGGAAGTCTTGGATAGGATTCAGTCACATTATGCTGTGTCTATACACATTTATCTTTCTGGCTGTGGTCCATATCTTTATATTCTTACCCTGAAACACCGATTGTCAAAATAGCATGCCAAATATACTCTGGTTTCTAAGAAAGTCTTTCTTAGGTATTTAATTTTTCACATGTTACATAGGACTATAAATGGCTGAATGGCAGAGATTTCCCATATGGCATAGATATGGGCACTGGAAAAGGCCAGGACATTTTTATTGAGTATTTTGAGTTGCCTACCAATTTTGGCTGTGTCCAGCAGGCTGTGTTAGAGGAGACAGTGCAGAACTTGGCATTGCACTCCGTGAGAGTGCAGGGAAGAGCCATGCTGTGGGTATGCTTGACAAAACCAGCCCAGGAGCTGGGCATCCCAAGTCAAGTACATCAAGCCAACACACTACAGGTTTTCAGAAAAGCTTAAACGCCCACTGGAGAGCTGACAGGCTAGAGATTGCAGTGTTAATAGCATGACTAAAAATACAGCCCCCCTCCCAGGAACTCAGAAAGCATGGCATAAACTTAGGACTTTTGATTTCTAATAAAGTCAGAAGGTGTTTTCTCTGTAAAACCCACCTGATCTCATGAAAGTCTTCGAAGAAGTCTTCTGGCAGTTCCAAACTGTTAATGAAGTGATTTAGATTAGGTTTAGATTAGGTTGCATACAGAATGTAAGAATAGAAATACACACACAAGCCTCAAGCCTTTCCACAGAAATAGCACCCGCAGCATCCCGTGATACATACCATCTCTCAGCAGCCTCAGCTCATTCAGTTCCTGCAATATACAACCAAATTGCTGGTGATCTGGGAGTGGAAACTGGGAAAATTTCACACAGAGCAATTATTGGGAAGGTTAGGATGGGGCAGATAGAATCTTGCATCCCAGCTTTCCCCACAGCATTGCCTCTTGGCAACCAACCACATCCTGCAGTGGCTGGTCTTTTCGCTTCCTATAGCCCACTGGAGAGCAGCTCTGGGTGTGCTATTGTTGGGTATACATTAGATTGACAAAATATCTTTTAGCCTGCTCAATGTAAGGCATAAAGCAACATTTTAGACACTGGGATTAGAAAACATGACCCTATTTCCTGTTCTGCCACCCATCTGCTGTCTAAAGTTGGTGATTTGGCTTCTATGCTGGTGACACTTCTCTTTTAAAAGCCCTGAATTGCTGAGAAAAGCAGGCAAGAAGAGCTAGTGAGCTGCTACATGGAACCAATGCCAGAAAGAGAGAAAGAAGTAAATATTTCTTTCATTACTATTTGCCCTGGTGCTTTTAAGTCAGCGTCATCTCACACATCTTGATTAAGATGCAAAAAGGCTGAAGTGAAATTGCTGTTTAATCTGCAGCTAATATATTTAGTGGGAAAAACCCAGCTCTTTTGGGAGTCATTGCTGCTAACATCTCGTTGTAATCTTAAGCAGATAGGCCCTAGTGAATAGTATACCTCAAAAGTACAAATCTGTAATCGTTTTGGCCTCAGGCAATGCTGGCTAAGGAATTTGGTAGCGAGAGATGACAGAAGACGTTGTGCTGCGCTGTGTAGGGAGGACAACTAAAAATAAAGCAATATCAAAGCTGCAATGACTGCGTCATGCTCTTTGCACATTATTTTGATATTTCAGTGCACTGGAAGTGAGGCTTATACATTATAAATGTTATTGGGAGCAGCATGTAAATATCACAAGACAGAAACAGGTTATTAGAGAGAAAGGAAGGAATAAAGAAGATAGAAAAAAAGATCTGTGACAGCCTGGGGAAAACAGTAAAATCTGTTCTTAGCTACAACTGTGTATACAGAGAGGTTTTAATTGGGAGAAGTAGCTTTTACTGTCAAATACAGTGCTATGTTGTCATTGACATCGCAGCAACAAATACAAATATGAGTCAATGCTCTGAAATAATACAGGACAGATTAATGAGTCATTATCTCCTACAGACCTCCATATCATGTGAGTGAACAAAGGCAACGAGCTCCTGAAGAATCCCTCTCTAATACATGAGAAAGCTGTAGCATTACAACCAGGATTTCAGAGCAAGGGTCTTGTTTTGGAGGTGTCAAACTGCCTGAACAAACACACACCCATATTTCTGAAGTTATCTACAACAATTTAAACCATTTCCTGACTCAAAAAGGCTGTATCTTGACTCCATCTGGCAGATAACAAGGAAACATAAGACCAAACAGAAACCAAGTGGTTACATTTTGGTACATGCAAGTGCTTGGGCTATTCATTCTGAACATCACAACTGTACAGCCCAAACCACTGATATATCTCCACTTCCTGCCATTTCACACAGCTGAAAATATTTGACAGTGAGATGGAAAAAAAAGACTCAAAAAACATGAGTTATCATTAGTTCAGAGCATTTTACTAAATAACCTAGAAATGAAGATTTCACACTCCCTCAAAAAGCATTCAATAGTTTTAAAAGCCATTGGCTTAAAGAGAAGTGAGCAACTGCACAATTGAAACAGTATAAAAACTCCAAGCTGTAACACTTAGCCAAGTGAGGAAGCTGTTAACTGGTAATACAGACTTAAATAGAAGATTATAGACAATTGAAAAATGAAACTGAATCTAGCACTAAATAAGGAGGATTGGGATTTTCTGAGGATGCTAAGAAAAGCAAACGATACAGAAACAGCGGAGTTATCAGTAGTACCAAAGGAAATACAGCAGTAGTCGATAGATATTTCTCTGCTACAGAAAAACACTGTCTTGTTTCATTTGGTGATGAAATAACCTGTGTTATAAAATAACAGGAAAAGGTTTAACGAAAGCTTACGTGGATTCAGGTTTTAAAGAGAGCTGTCCCAGGGGTTGTTTAGATCACTGAAGCTGAACTTTCAAACCTTTAAGTGTTAGGGAAGCTCCAGGAGAGCACAAGAATACATATGATATGGTACCAGAGCAGTCCGATTTTGGCCAAGACAAGAGGATAACTGGTGTAAGATTTCATAACGGGGGTAATATAGTTTTTACCCTTTTGCAATAGCTTGCTTCTGGACCAGGTAACACCACCACATATCCATATGGCACACGTCAAGCAGCTTTTAATCTAGACAGCGCTCAGATCTTCAGCTGCAGTAGTAACCAAGAGATCATTTCCAAACATAGGTGGGGTTTTGTGGGTTTCTGTAGGAAGCAGTCCTCACCCAGGATTATTTACTATCTTCTGTCAGCGACCACGCAGCACAATCAAAATCACTCTTGATCCAGGGTTACAAATGACAGAAAGGTCTAAAGCATAGCAAAGAAGACAGGCACTGATGCTTGGTGACCTGAATTGCTGGTGAGCCAAGTACAAGAAAACAGCTCCCACTCCAGAACACCAAAGGAAGGAGCCAAGGCCACACACACCAAGGAACCAGCAACTGTTAAAAAAGGCTTATGTTTATGGCAATTGTCAATCCACTGTGACCTACTGTGATCAGTATATTTAAAGCATGCAACTAGGAGAATATCAAGAAGCCAAACAACCTCTCATTTGGCTCTGTTGCAACTACTGCTGTGCTCCATTATGGTATCCACATGCTTAGAAAGCAGCTGAAAAACTGTAAAGGCATCAGTGAATAATGAAAACAGTTAACGGATGAGGGGTGTACACAGTTCAGCCTATTTAATTTAGGGAAGAGAACATTACAAATGTTTTCATCACAGTTTAATCAACAACTTGCACAACTGCCATAACTAATGGCTCTTACATCCAGCAACCAAAAATATAGCTGGAATCAAGTGACAGAAGATGCAGCTAGGCAAATTCATCCTAGAAATAGAACACAAAGCAAAAGTGGAATAATTGATCATTTGGATTATGTGTCCCATAGTTTGTGATGGATATTCCCTCAATCAAAAATCTTAAATTAAGAAGAAAAAAACCAAAAAGAGGTCATCTGAAAGCTATGCTCCAGATCGGCTCTACACCGGACTTTGTGTTATAGCTAGCTCTGAGGAATTGTTCCGACCTTTGCCAGACAAGAGCTAATCACTTACATCCCTGTATGTTCTCCAAGCAATTCTGCTTGTAACCTAAAATTTAAAAATTGAAATCAATATAATGCCCCAAAACATATCCTTTTCATCCATTTCTGAGGCTATTGTGCTACCCCATGGCCTCACAGTACCTCCATACGGATATATCTTTGCACACCTGCTATGCTAATTGCTGAAAGAGTAGTTTCTTGGAGGCAGCAGACACCAACATTAGGATTCAATACTTGGCTCAACATCTCCTCAGCAGCAATATCTGAAAAGGCCAGGGTAAAAAGGAAAAGGTGAACTGACACATATCATAAGATGCCCTTTCTCCCAGTCTCCAATATGTTTTGAGATCAAGCGGGGCAGGTTTCTGAAAGCACGATGGGCTGCTCCCTCTGAAGACAAGCGGCAGCTGTGGGGTCCTCGTGAAACTTGAGCCCGTGGCCAGCAGTTGTACTGTGCCGTGATCAGTAGAGCTGGTCCCAGCACCCTCTGAGCTGTCCTGTCCTGCTTCCCCACACCTCCATGCCCTGATGCTGGGCACTTGTGGTAGTTTTCCTATCCATTTCCTCTGCTCTTACAGGTTTTAACTGCCAAAACAGCCACTGCCCACATCCCCATTGCTTCCCATAAGGGTATAATAGAGCATCTAAGCTGATAGACTCATTTTGAGCCCTAAAACCTGAGGGACAAATCATAAAGGAAGAGACATTCCACTTTGATTGTGGATTTTCCCAGGAAAATGATTTTTAAGTACAGTCTTTAAGGACTAGGGATCACAGGAACACCAAGCTGTGCACCTGAAAGCCAGGCTCTATATTAACCTGTTTGTTGTAGCCTGGCCACACTTAACCTGTTTAATCCAACAGAAATTGTAACATCAGGGAAATTAAGGCAATAAAACTCCCTTCTTTCTGTTCCTGAGGTAGGCTGTGGTTTGTGCTGAGACACCTCCTTTCCTCCAGAGGGAATGTAGCATGCCAAAGCCCAAACTGCCTTTATTGTGCCAGTCTATCAAACTCAGGTCCTGCTCCCTAAACAAATCTCTAAGATAGGATATCTTCTTTTCTTTGGTACCTGAAAGAGAGCCCTAAAGCTCACCTGAGACATAAAACACACTCAGGGCATTTCTGAGAGTTAAAGGCAAGGCCAGGGTTGCTGGGATTGACGCTTTGCCTCCTCCTCAGCTCTGATGAGCCAAACACTTGGCTCTCCAGCCAGCTGAACTCATCCTGTTGTACAATGCTCAGATCTTACTCCAGGGGGAACAGCAAAGGAAGAACTGCTGCCTGCTAGTGGGAACTGGGGCTCCCTAAACTCAAGCTGGGATAAAGGAGCGGAGGGAAAACTCTAGGAGCCTCCTGCCAGCTGCATCACTCACTCATAGCATTTCCTCAAATAAGCCATTAACACTTTGTGTCTCGCTTTAGTCATCTCTGAAACACAAGTAGAAGGTACTGTAAGGCAAAATGAAAAGCATACATCAAAATGCCTAAGGTTCTCTGATGTACAAGTTAACTAAGCACAACACACCCTCAGTTCGCCCCTGTCTGTCTACACAATGCTATGCCCAATTCAAGGACTCTCGGAGAGAAGTTACTGCAGAACTCTTTTACCACCAACTGCCTCAGTGACTGTAGTGTCAGTAAGTCAAAGTTAAGCATGAAACAGTCAAGCAAGTATCTTGGAGACAGCAGCCTCTTTAAAACATCAGCAGCAAAGCAGGTCATGATAAAGACCACAAGAAGATAAATCTTCATTAAAAGGGTTGATCTGTAGCAAAAAATCAGAGGTAAGTGGCCTGGCAGAGAGGTGGGAGGAAAGATCATGCCATTCTCTGAAAGATAAGCATGAGACAAAGTAAAAAGCTCTGGGACTGCCCATAAGACTACAGCCTGACTTCTGAAGGGGCTGAGGCTGGCAAATGTCTTTATTAATGTCTCCAATTTATCATATTCCTCAGTGCAATGATGAAAAGAGCAATTTGATTTTGGAGCTTGAGAAAATAGTGTAGATGTTCATCAAGCCTTATCCATAATTGCTACTGTCTGTAACTGTGGTTACTCTAATGAATGGTGAATAAGCTACCTTGCAGGAGGAAAAGAGCACATTTCAGGTGGACTGACCCTGAGAAAGGTGCTTTGAAATGAGGATAATTCAGCAATTCCAGCCAGGCAACACCTGGATTCAGGTTAGAGTCAAGAACCAGAATACACACCAAAAGAAAATGAGTAAGTGAGCATCTCTCCTTCAAAAGATCCACAAGGGAATTGCCAAGACAATGTTCCAGCTCTTATTCCACTGTTCAGGATTTGCCCATGGCAAATTTGTCCATAGCTTTGTCCATGGCAGCCTCATGTCCCAGCCACAGTTTGCACCTCTGGGTCTGATTCTCTGCTGACCTCAGCATTTACCTTTGAGTTGCGGCAAAAAAACAGGACAATAAAGCTCCTGTGTAACTGAAATCAGTTAAATAATAAATGAAATTGTCAGGATTATTACTTGCCTCTACAGGGATAATTGGAGATCTTAAATCATCAAGGCTTGGCTGGCAGGAAAAATAATCTAGTAAGCAAGACTCTAATTGCTTTATTTCTATGTGTCGAAGGGAGAACAGTGTCTTTGGAGGCAGTCTAAGAAGTGTTCACCAATACATGTATGACTCACTGCTACTGTAGGTCATGTATGGACAGTCTGAATGTCAAGGGTAAAGGTTTCATGTGTACACCCACCCTACTGCATAAAAAGCTCCTTGAACAGTCCAAACAAATGGGAAGGGACAGTGTGTAAGTGACTGATGATCTCTTCTTGCCTTATCAATTCAAGACCTTACATCATGGGTTTTTTCTTGATAAATACATATACCTATGTATTTTATGTGCCCAAGTATGCTGTTTCTTCTTAGCATGCTGAATGACTGCCATTCAATTACTGGGAGTGATTTACCATAAGAGACCAGGCTCTGTAGCCTGAAGAGAAAGACTCTAACCTGAAGCTTGGGATTCCAGTTCTCATCTTACAGTGATGCTCCTGCTGTGATTTTGGAAACGAGGAAGAGCTCTATTATTTTCTAATAGACTTTGAAGCTCAATATAACAAAAGATGACCATGAGCACAACTTTTCTCCAAGTGTTTGTGGAGGCCCTCTCCCCCTTCTTGCTGCAGAACCAGAACAGCCACTGCCATATTTGATATCCATTAAATATCCTCTGATAGTTCAAGTGAATTAAGTGCCATTTGGGGCAAATGGCAAATACAGCAGTCAGCAGAAAGGGAAAAAAAATGAAGCCTGCATCTTTATATAAAGCTTCATTTAACATCCTTTGAAATCAACGTAAACCCTTGCATTGACGTCAGTGAGCTTTCAGTCAGACTCATACTGCTGTAAATGCAAATTCAAGCTTTCCAGTAGTAGAACTCATGTAATAAAACACATTTTTGATGTATTGAACAGCGCAATCAGACTTCTCTTTGATCATCCACAGCAATCACCTTCTGCGGGTTTTAAAGTGTATTACAAAGGGAGGCGAGCATCATCAGCCTCAATTTACAAGTGACAAAGAGGCAGGAGGAGACGAAATGATCAGCAAAGGCTGCCTAATACATCAGCACAGAGGTGAGATTATAGCACATGCTTCCCAACTCCAAACCGGGCTCTTATCTAATAAGTCAAACTGATAGAGGACCTAGTTTGTTACCAAGATATCAAAACAATCCTTCCTCTTTATCTTCCTAGGCAGAGCTTTCAGAAAGCATGAGCTCAAAAAGCTTCAGGCACAAATCCCAGTCGATTTGGAGGTTAAAAAAAACCCCTTAGCCAACCAAGCAAAAAAAGACACCCCCAAAAGTCATAAACAATAATGAAATGGTTCAAAGTCCCTATAAAAACCTCATGTGACTTCTTGCATGATTCAAAATCAGGCGCAGGTCCACAGTGAAGTTTCACATATGAGGCTTGCATTTAACTCAGCGAAGGTTCATGGGAGCTATCATTTGTGTATCTCCTGGTTCCTTTCTCCTCCTGACAAGATGACTTCTTCCAGGACATACCACTGTGTCCTCTCTTGCTGAATGGGTCATCTCCGTGCCCCATCATAGGTTCTCCCGAGAGGAGGTGGGCCCCCCATTCCAGTCGTTTGGCACTGTAGGGTAGCCGCAGCTCTGACTCTCATGCAGAGGTTAACCAGAAGTCAGAGAGGGCAACAGCTACGTGCATATTAGAGCCCTGCCCAGCTGTGGGGTCTCCCCCACCCACAGTGGCTCCCCTATGGGCTTGCCTTCATGATTGTCCTACCCTTTGGGCACCTAAAACCTGCCATTGGGCTAGTCAGTGACGGCACTGTGCAGCACTTCAGGGCCCAGCATGCCCTCAAAGATGGAGGGGGGGGAAGAAACAAAAAAGAAACGTGAAAATTCAGTTTCACAGTTGAAATGTTTCACATTGCTGTGGTCAGGTATAACCCCATCTGCTGACCTTCCAGTGCACAGGTGTCAAAGGAGGAAAGTCTGATCAACTCGTGCTGGGTCAAAGCAATCATGGAATTATTCAGTCTTCAATCAAAAATGAATCAGATTCATTCAGACAAAGCACCTGTCTAATATCGTGCACAATTTACCCTGCTCAAAACCTGTCTTGCACCACTGGCAGTGATTTCCAAGTAGTTTGTTTTCCCTAAATTTCAATGGGCAGCATGAAGACAGCAACATCAGATTGCTTGCCAGAAACCCTTATCATTCATGCAAGGAAAAGCCTGATTAATTAATCGGTCTTTATTTAAGCACAGAGGAGGAAAGGCAAGCGGAGATACAGAGCCACTCCAAAGGAGACTCTGTAAGGAGATGCTATTCTGGATATAAAAGATCAGCTCGCAGCGCAGTGTTCAGTCAGAAGGGCTTAAAAACTGTCTTCTATTGCTGTTAGCAGAGCAGTCACAGTTAGGAGCCCGCTGCTTCCTGTGCAACAGCAGCAAGCCTATTTCTGTAAGCTGCCAAGTGTTAATACACACAGAATCACAGTGCTAATACATACAGAATGACAGTGCTCAGCCTGTAAACAGGCGGACAATACCGGAGAGCTGGGGGCACAAACACACACACACTTCATCCCCTCTCCAAGAGGAGTGGGAAACACCATGCGCTCTGCCACTTGAACCATGCATTCAGAGGTGCCTCCACAAGTCAGATCCGAAGCTGCCAGATAAATGTTCCCTTGAATGCACCCATGCACATCAACGTGACATCCTGTGGCAGGTTCAGTTAGTCTCAAGCACTCGCTCTTACCTATGCTTCCCCCATGTAGTACCACAACTTGTGTCCTTCCCCCCTTTCCCACCCCAGGAGAACAGCAGCGCACATCACATCGTCTTGCAATATTTCACACATACATCCAGAAACAGTAGTGCATTTTTCTCTGTCACAGGACATATAACACAGAGGGAAGCTACTGCTCCAGACCCCTCTGCTCTTATGTTTAATCTTAAAATCCGGTCCCTCATCTTACATATTTCCCATTCATCTAAAGGGCCACAAGCAATAGCTTTCCTCTGTGTCAGAGGAAAAACCTTCCTTTAGGTTTTTGAGATGTGCCTTGCCCCAGAGGAGGTCTCAGGTGGCTTGGAGACCTGGCTGAAATACATGAGGATCCTTTACGCAGATGGAATTTAAGATAGCACAGCATGGTTGACTAGGTCTTTCCTAAGGAGGTTAACATCTTAAACTACATTAGAGGCTGTTGAGATGCAGTTGGTGAACTAACAAAGTCTGGGGAGCAGGGCTGTGCTCCTTTCTCTCTTGATGGTGGTGACAGGGCCTGTTCACACCTCACAGATGGACAGTTTTTCCATTAAAAATAAAAGGCATCTGTATTTATTTGCAGCAGCACTTTCATAAGAGCTGCCTGAAGCAACAGTAGGACTGTGTCTCCACAGAATTTACTAACCATACACAACATTCTTCTCCTGGGACTCATTAACGGGGCTGGGGACAGACAGGGCTGAGACCCCACTTCTTGATGGCTAGGTGCGAAAAGGAGCTTTTCCTACCCGAAAGGCTCAAGAATTGCTGCCATAATGTGCTGTGATTTAAGGCTAGGAAAAACCGCATCCCCTCAGTAGATGTACTTGGACTAGATTCTAGGTATGTAAACACAGAAAACCCTTACTCATTCTTATGTCACTAACCCACATACCTCATAATTTGCACAGGGTGGGGGAGGAGAGGAGAATCAGCACATTGCTGCTTGCCAGCCAAAACATAACACTGATTTCTCACTGCTCAGATTTCATTAACTTTCTGCAAGACAACAGCAGAGTATTTACTGATACACACAAAGCCACACACAGACCCCCGCAGGTATTTATTGCCTTTGCTCTTCTACACCTACTATATATAACTAGATGTCTAGGCACACAGGCACTGCATTTTTTGGCATGCTACATTTTAATGGCAGGAGTGAAATGAAAGTATGCCAGTGGCTGTTATTTGGGGGCACCATCCCTCTAATTCCTGTAAGGCTGAAGCTCAAACATGATACAGATCAGCATGTAATCTCTTCACGTATTTTCAAGGCAAGTCAGTCTTTCTCTGCATCCTTGTGCCTTCTCCGCTCTTGGAAAGACAGCACAGTCATTATCTCCTTCCTCTGCTTTTCCATCCTTCCCTCTACCCACAAACACTTCAGTGGCATTGAGTAATTCTGTCACTGCTTCATCACAGCTGCCTCCTTACCCCCCGCGAGAGTGCACCTTTGAGAGCAAATATTGAAAGAGCATCTTTGAGGAGCTGAAGGAGCCTGAATGCACAGAGCATAGTGTTCCTTGACCAACAGGAATATATACACACCGGGCCCTGTATGTCCCAACACACGTCAGATCAACTGAGTCAGACTCAAGGGCTTGGTAAGCTTCCATTTCATGAAGCAATGGTTGTGCTTTAACCATCCATTGGCAGTACCCAAAAGAGCATCTGCATAAGCAGAAAAAGAGAATTAATTAGTTACTAAACCTTTCCCAGGAACCACATTACCCTCAGACTTAATGATCTCATCTGCTGGTTGCTGGCTTTGGGGTTCTTAACAACCTCCGATACCCCTGGTCCTCTCTCCTTGGGAACACTGCCTTTTGTCATACACAGGAACATAATTGTTAAGGCCAAATGGTAACATCCACTCTGCTCGAAGTTATTGCTCCACAAGTACACCATCAAGTTATGAAGAGTCCCAGTACCTGCAAATCTGTCTCGTTCCTCCTTAATTGGGCTCTACAAGACTTTACGACTACAGAGAGCAAGGAAGAACTGAACAAACACATCCACTGAACAGGCCACATCAGAATCATTTACCAAAATGTTTCTGCATGTTCTTGCCCCTGGACATTTCGCTATCAAGTACCTTGTGGAAAGAAAAAGATGAAGTCCTGACCTTACTGCCCCAGCAAGTTGTGTTTGGTAGGAGAGTCTCCCTGCCTCTTCAGCGAGGAGCA
This sequence comes from Coracopsis vasa, assembly GCA_026283785.1. Taxonomy (NCBI): domain Eukaryota; kingdom Metazoa; phylum Chordata; class Aves; order Psittaciformes; family Psittacidae; genus Coracopsis; species Coracopsis vasa. The sequence continues at coordinate 5,775 of JANHGB010017550.1, read as the reverse complement.
TCCCACCACCCAAATTTTGCTCTAGTGATCTCCCTCAACCAGCATCGATCTCACCCCACCCAGCGGTGGGAAATGGCCCATACCATCAGTCCTGATAGGTCCTGTTCCCAGCAGCACTTCCACACAACACGGACATCACCATGCTCATGCCAAGGAGCCAGAGGCAACCACAGCATTTCAGTTAGTAACCGCACTGCTCTGCTGCCAAGAACAGAAAGATCTCCTCCTTGCAAGGAAAGGGGAAGAAGAACATGAGGATTCCTCACTCTGTGGTCATGCTCTGTTGTAGCCCTCCAGGAAAACACAGTATAAGCTCAGGGGAGCTTCACCCTGCATGTTTACTGGTTTAGTCTCTGCAAAGCTGGGGAAAATGTGGATTTGGGATGAAAGCTTGCAGGAACATGACCAGTGCTCACAGCTCTGCCTAGCCACAGCCACAACCTTATCTTTTGGAAGAGAACCATAGAATGGTTTGGGTTGGAAGGGACCTTCAAAGCTCATCCAGTCCAACCGGCCTGCAATGAGCAGGGACATCTTCAACTAGATCAGGTTGCCCAGAACCACATCCAGCCTGGCCTTGAATGTCTCCAAGAGTCATTTTGGAGACCCTCCTGTGAAAACAGCTCATTGTTTTCTGTAAATAGGCCACTGGTGTCTAATCAAAGCCCAAACACTTGTGAATAGCCCACATCTGTCTGTCAGGTAGCTCTAAGAGAGCTGTTTCACCACAGCTGCTGCTTCAGCCACCTCTATCAGAGCATGCATGGAAACTGTCACCAAGTTCCATGAGTTTCAGCCATTCTATAAGTCACACTCTCCTGCAATTACTGCCATTTTATGACTTTTAATTGCGATGTTTTGATCCTATTACATCTAATTAAATATGATTTTATGATGAGTCTGTACTTCGCACTAGTCACTGGCTGCTTAGTTTTATGTGACAGCCACTATTTAATGAATTTTAATTCCCATTTAACTTCTTCTTTACTCCAAGTTCACGCCACATTTATAATGAAAGGCTGGATTCCCATATGCCCTTGGGACTCCCAGCCTGGAGGCTTGGGTAATGCATCTGCCCCAGAACAGACGCACATCTCGCCATCCTTGTGTCACTGAGGTTCAGGTCAGGAGTGTCTGCAAGCTTGCCACAGGGACATGAGCACACGGCAACACAGACCTCAGTAACTCAGCATTGGCACTTCATACGTGCATGAAACAATATCTCACCTCCCCTGATCACCTCCCTTTCCAAGGGAAAGCATCAGGAATGTCAGGATCTCTTGGGAAAACATATGTTAGAATGAACTAGAACAGTTATCCCAGTATTTGGTGCAGACATTTTCAGGCAAGGTGAATATGTCCCAGACTCCAGACTGTTTCCAAGTCACTTTCTAAGTACTGCATAAGAATTGCATCAATCCATTTCCTCTGATGGAAATTCTCATTTCCAACTGTCTATTTCTACCCTTTCCCATCAGTTAGAAAATGCTACTTCTTGTGCAATCCCGGTCCTAACCTATGCCCTCTTAACCAAACCCCCCTGTCACGATCAACCAGGGACAGATGAGGAGAGAGGACCAGGGTAAGTTTATTATCCAAAAAGCTACTTCTTTATTTAACTGTCTTAAATGTGCTTAGTTCAAGTTATTTAATCCAACTCTTTCTCACCCCTAGTGTTATGCCACCCAGAAACATGATTCAGCCCTGGCTGCCAGCAATTACTATGGCCCAAGTTTGCTTCAGGATTTATGAAACTATAGATTCTGGCAGCAGATTTGTTTGTTATTTTTATGGAACATTTATAGACTGCGAATGATGACTGAGGGTGAGAGTGCAAGAGTGGTACTGCTGAAGAACTTCCTCCAGGTTGGCAGTAGCACAATATTACTTTACAATAAATAAAAGGAAAGGTAGCTCAGTTTCCTTGCCATGCACACAGACCAAGAACAACAACGCCTTTAAATCAAAAGTCTGCAGGCTGATCCAACGCTCATTAAACTGCTTACATTTATATATATACACATATAAAAAGCAGTATATTTTAACGGAGGACTGTAGGTTTCAACTTACAGTTGGATTTTACTGATGTTGAAATCCATTCATAGCTGACTGTGAGGGTTGTGAGGCACTGGCACAGGCTGCCCAAAGAAGTGGAGAATGCTCCATCCCTGGCAGTGTTCAAGGACAGGTTGGACAGAGCCTTAGGTGACATGGTCTAGTGTGAAGCATCCCTGCCCATGGCAGGGGGGTTGGAACTGGATGATCTTAAGGTCCTTTCCA